>JAEAOA010000063.1:0-30000 GCA_016746295.1 Potamilus streckersoni
TAGTTTTTTAATGTTTAAACGATCTGACCATCAAAACACATTCATGGGAAAAAGAATTTGCATCAACTATCAGTTGAGCTTTATAACCTTTGGAATTTCTTGTTTTCGTGATAGCATTGATTTATTTCAGTGACGTTTTTTTTTTACAAATGAGAGTCTTATTCCCACGATGAAAAGCAGTTCGCGGAATGATTAGGTTGATAATTGGACCACTGTGTATGTGCGTGCGTGTGTGTGTGGTTTACATTTTTAACGTAGCTTTAAACATAATCAGTCAAATCGCTACGATGTCTACAGTGTGTCAGTTTTCAATGATGTCTACTAGAGATATATCATGCCGCAAACATTTAGCAAGATGTCCTACATGTGACATTATATATTCACCCGGCTGACCAGTCCTAACACTAGCCCAGCCTTTAATACTCAGCGCATTCAGACGCAGCTGTTAGTAACATTCCCACGATCAAATGCAGTGTGTTCTACTGCATGATTATGTTGATAATTGGATCTGTGTGCATGTGTGACTTTGAGTTTTAACGCACCTTTAAATATTTTCAGTTATATCGCTACGATGTATGCAGTGTGACAGTTTACAGAGATGCCTAGCACTGGGAGATCGTGCCGAAGACGTGAAGCAAGATGTCCCTGCGAGTGGCATTATCCTCTTCACTAGGCTGCCCATTCCTAACACTGAACTCTTAATACTGAGCGCCTAGCGCAACTGTTAATACAATTATTTTTAAGTTCAAATCGATCAAATGTGCCTTATTTCAAACTAGAACAGACTTTCAGTCTGTAACGAAATCTTCTGACTACAAATCATATGGCGAATAACAGCCCTTTCAAGCGCAGTGGATCAAGCAAGAGATCACGTGTGTCAGAGATTGATTGAGATAGATAATATAAACTGATGACGAACAGTGGAAAACTAGTAACTAACTAGCCTGACCGCTTTCGATTCTTAATGACTCTTTTGCAAAGGCATATGCAAAACATAGACAAAGCAGACAAATATATATAAACATCATTATATTTGTAAAACTCTACATGGATGTCTCTACATGAATTAAACCTGTACATGCTCTATAGATGCATTATGTCTCAACAAGGCAATATAACACAAATAATTTTACTATATATTCTCTACATTTGTTTTTCAGTACTGAACTTTCCACTGTGTGACAATAAATACAAATCCTATGTTAATCTAAACTACCTTCAAATATGACTTTACAGTTAAATTCTTGTGAAGTGTTGAACTGCAGTTTTTTTAGAAACCGAATTGTAAACAACATACCGTCCAACGAAACACAAATTTCACTTCCGAATCATCACCATGGCCTTATTACTCACTGTGCACTGTCGCCGAAAAAACACACTGACAACCACACCATAAACCCACATACTAAAGAATAAACAATTACCTTTAAATCCTCACTAAGCTTGCATAAATGTAACACTTGTATCATCACCAAACGGAAAAACATGATCTAAAACTAAACTAGAACTAGATTCGTGCGTACTGAACAGGAATTATTAATTGTGGCCTGATTCCTGACAGGATAAATTTTTTAGTCAAGCTTTTACATTTGCATGCCACTATTATTTCAACTTCATAGTGAACTCTTGTGGAATTTCCTTTCCAGCAAGACATGTAACAGCTGTCAGATAGTGGACAGTGCTGGTGTTCACAGGGTGCAAGTTGTTGTCCAATAGTTCTTGGGAAATTAAAAATAAATTTGTTACATCCTGCATAATGTTATGAATTGCTCATTGCAGTCAAAATCTAATTGCTAATACGTGCCTAAGCCTTCTGAAAGTAGGTTTCAAGCTATAAAGATGTTTATCTATTAAAGTTTAATGAAAATTTTAAAAAACATTTAAATTGTAAAAACTAATTGTTTTTTTTTAAATTAAATTTTCATACAAGCTATAAAATTCAATTTGACAAATTTAAAACAGCAAAAATGAATAATGAATGGTATTTAATTTTGGGTCAGTACAATTGATAACATTATTCCCACGGTTACTGAAGCACGATAGCAAAAGCGATTTTGGAAGCTGATTGATTGATTGATTTAATTTTAACGGCGCACCAGCACTTTTAGGCTATTTAGCGCCATACAGTAGGTCATATTTGTAAAAAGAAAGGTTCAATATCGACCAGCGATATAGTAAAAAATCCATAGTAGTTAAATATAAAATGGTAAATGTTGGTAACAGTTAAAGATATTGGTTCCCGATCAACGGGAAATGTAAATGATGTATCTTGATGAACGATGTAAATAATAGTTGGTATTTGCATTAGTTAAAAATTAGTTTGGGTAAGATCATACAGTTACAGTTTAAAATAAAGATTTACTTCCTTTAGGAAATTTAAAATACTAGTGATTTGAATAGTATCAAAAAGTTCCTGCATGTCGTGTACATTATAGTATTTATCACGCGTAGGTTGCAGGTCGGAACACGTGGTCATAAAGTGTTTAACAGTAAATGGTACATTGCAAGGAACGCACTCTGGTGGATCTTCACCTTTTAGTATGTGTGAGTGGGTAATGTATGTATGACCGATTCTGATTCTTGCAATGACAACCTCCTCCCTACGAATAGTTCTGTAGGAAGGAGTCCATTCTCCCAAGATTGGTTTGATGGCATGAAGTTTGTTATTGATTGCATCATCCCATGATACCTGCCACTTTTGACGTAGATACTTTTTGATACAAGGTTTAAAATCAGAATATAATAATTTAAAATCCGATGGTTCTAAAGATAGAGCCATCTTAGCAGCCCGGTCTGCTTCTTCGTTACCTCTAGTACCAATATGGATAGGTAGCCAACAGTATACTATATTGCATGAGGCACTAAGCTCAGAGTTTTTGGAAGCAAATTGCAGTATGCCTATACAGATGCATATAAGTGAACATACTAAAGAAACAATGACAGGAGCTATGTTCCACATTTATTATTTCAGGTACTTTGGTAGTTGTTTGCATAACTAATAGCGAACTCAAATTTAAAGTTTTTATGGGACCACTGCCATGTTTTTTATAGCAAATATGCATTCCATTTTAATGTCGATAACTACAAAAGTCAACAAAGCAACAAAGATATAGGAAAATACAGTTTTATGGAGGTTCCACCCTACTGAACAAAGATGAGAATCTCTCTCATGAAGATCTAGGCCATGTCTTTGAGATGCTGTAAAACAGTGTGCTGATTGGAACCGGCTTAAACCGGTTTATTTCGCTTACAAAATGGTAAAAATAAACAAGTTTACTCGAATGAAACCGGTTTTGGAATAGGACAGAACTGTTTGGAACCAGATGGAGCCGGGTGGAACCGGTTCTAACCATTTCGATCCGGTTTATTATGGTTATTTTGGCTTAAAAATGGGTAATGATGAACATGTTAACTCGTCCGAAACCGTTCTTGGTGCCGGTTTAAACTGGCCAGAACTGTCTCGAACCAGAAGGAACTGGATGGATCCAGTTCTAACCGGATGGAACCGGTTGAAACCGGTTTTTGTCGCTAAACAAATGGGCAAAGATGAACAAATTTACTCGTCGAAACTATTTTGGAACCGGTTTGAACCGACCAGGACTGCCAGGAACCAGATGGAACCAAACGGAACCGGTTCTATCTGATTGGAACCGGATTAAACCGGATTTTTCGCTTTAAAAATGGTAAAGATAAACAGGTTTACATGTATTAAACCGGTTTTGGATTTGGACACAATTGACTGAAACCAGATGGAACGGTTTGGAACCGGTTTTAACCACTTTGAATTTGTTTAAACCGGATTTTGTGTTTTAAAAAGGGTAAACATGAGCAATTCAACTCGTATGAAACAGGATTTGGTACCGGTTTCAAGCGGCTAGAAATGCCTGAAAGCAGATGGAACCGGTTGGAACCGGCTTGAACCGGACTTTTTGCAAAAAAAAAAACGTTTTTAGTACCGGTTTTAAACGACCAGAACTGACTGGAAGCAGATGGAACCGCTTCGAACCGGTTCTTACCGGTTGGAACCGGTTTAACCGATTTTTCGCTTAAATATGGGTTAAGATTAAGAACTTTACTCGTCCGAAACCGGTTATGGAATCGCATTTGAACCGGACAGATCTGCCAAGATGCAGATGTAACCGTTTCTAACCGGATAGAACAGGTTTAATCCGGTTTTTTCGCTTAAAAATGGGTAAAGGTGAACAACATTTTTCGTCTGAAACCAGTTTTTAGAACTAGACAGAACTGCCTGAAACCAGATGATACCGGTTTAAACCGGTTGTAACCGTTTGGATCCGTCTTAAACCGGTTTTTCGCTTAAAGAAATGGGTTAAGATGAACAATGTTTCTTGTCCGAAATTGGTTTTGGAATCGATTGAACAAGCCAGAACAGCCTGTAACCAGATGGAATGGAACTGGTTCGAACCGGTTAAAAAGGGATGAAATCGATATAAACCAAGTTTTTTGCTTACCAAATGGGTGAAGATAAATACTTTTACTTGTCCGAAACCGGTTTTGGAACCGGTTTGAACTGGACATACCTGCCTGGAACCAGATGGAACTTTTTGCAACCAGGTCTAACCGGTTGTTATCGGTTGAAACCGGGGTTTTTTGCTTAAAATAATGGGTAAAAATGAACAGGTTTACTCGTTCGAAACCGGTTTTGGAATCGGTTTGAACCGGCCAGAACATTCTGGAACCAGGAGCAAACGGATGGATCCAGTTCTAACCGAATGTAAATGGTTGAAACCGGTTGGATCCGGCTTAAACTTTTTTAGCTAAAGAAAATTGTTCAGGATGAACACGTATACTCGTCCGAAACCGGTATTAGAACCGGTTTGAACCGGCCAGAACTGCCTGGAACCAGATAGAACTGGTTGGAACCTGTTTATACCAGTTTTTCGCTTACAAATGGTAAAAGGTGAACACGTTTTCTCGTCAGAAACCGCTTTTGGAACCTGTTTAAACCAGCTAGAACTGCCTTGAACCAAATTGAATCGGTTCAACAGCTTGTACCGGTTGGAACCCGTTTAAACTGATTTTTGTGGCTTAAAAATGAGTAAAAATGAACAAGTTTACTCGTCTGCAGCTGGTTTTGGAAATGGCTTGAACCAGCAAGAACTGCATATAACCATAAGGAACAGGTTGGAACCGGTTAATCAGTTTTTTCGCTTAAAAGATGGATAAAGATGAACAGGTGTACTCGTCCGAAACCAGTTGTGGAACCGTTTTTAATTCGCCAAAACTGCCTGGAACCTCATGGCATCGGTTGGAACCGGCTTAAAAATGGTTAAAGATGAACAATTTTATTCATCCGAAACCGGTTTTGAACCTGGCTTGAAATAGCCACAACTGCCTTAAACCAGGTGTAACCGGTCGACACCGTTTTAAACCGGTTTTTTTTCGCTTAACAATTGGTTAAGATTAACATGTTCACTCGTCCGAAACCGGTTTTGGAACTGCATTTGATCCAGCCACAACTCTGCGGATGCAGATGGAACCGGTTGCAAACGGTTGGAGCCAGAGAAAAACCTGTATTTGGCTTAAACCTATGGTTAAAAATAAAGAGGACTACTCGCCTGAAACCGGTTTGGAGCCGGCCAGAACTGCCTGGAACCAGAAGAAATCGGTTGGAACCAGTTCTAACCTGTTGGAGCCCATGTAAACCTGCTTTTTTGCTTAAACTATGGGTAAAAATGATCACGTTTCCTCGTACGAAACCGGTTTTGGAACCGCCTTCAACCTGATTGGTCTGCCTGCAACCAGATGGAACCAGTTGAAACCGGTTCTAACTGGATGGAACCAGATTAAGCAAGCTTTTTTCGCTGACAAATAGGTAAAGGTGAACAAATTTGCTCTTCTGATACCAGTTTTGGAACCGGTTGGACCCGACCTGAACTGCCTGGAACCTGATATAACCTTTTGGAACCGGTTTTTCACTTAAAATAATAGGTACAGATGAGCAAGATTACTCGTCCAAAAGCGGTTTTGGAAACTAACAGAACTTCCTGGAATCAGATGGAACCTATTTAAACCGGTTTTGTCGCTAACAAAATCTGTAAAAGTGAACATGTTTACTCGTCCGAAACCGGTTTTGGAACCCGTTTGATCCGGCCAGAACTGCCTTGAACCAGAAGGAACTGGTTCTACCCGGTTGGAACCCCTTTAAACCGATTTTTTCTCTTAACAAATTGGTAAAGATGAACAGGTTTCCTCGTCCGAAATAGGTTTCAAACTGGTTTAAACTGGCCAGAACTGCCTTGATCCAGATGGAACTGATTCGATCCGGTTCTACCCGGTTGGAACCCCTTTAAACCGATTTTTCTCTTAAAATCTTGGTAAAGATGAACAGGTTTACTCGTCCGAAAACGGTTTTGGAAACGGTTTTAACCGGCCTGAACTGCCTGGAACCAGATGAAACAGGTTCGAATCGGTTTAAACCGGTTGTTTCGCTTACAAATGGGTAAAGGTGAGCATGTTTACTCGTTCAAAACCGGTTTGGAACCCGTTTGAACGGACCATATCTGCCTTGAACCAGATGGAGACTGTTCAAACCGGTTGTACCCGGTTAGAAACCGTTTAAGCCGGTTTATAGCTTTAAAATTGGTAAAGATGAACAAGTTTACTCGTCCGAAACAGTTTGTGGAACAAGTTTGCACTGATCAGAACTCCCTAGATCCAAATGGGACTGATTTAAACCGGTTTTTTGCCTTACAAATAGGTAACGTTAAACTGGATAACTCGTCCGAAACCGGATTTAGAACCGGCCTCAACCAGTCAGGACTGCCTGCAACCAGATGCAACTAGTTGGAAATGTTCTAAACGGTTGGAATCGGTTTAAACCAGTTTTTTTTCACTTAAAAAATGGGTAAAAATGAACAAGTTTACTTGTCCGAGACCGGTTTGGGAACCGGAGATTTGACACGCATCTTGGTTCATAATATTAGCATACTTGCAACAAGCGTTGCATTTGAGAAAAACTGTTCACGAACTGGCATCACACAAGCAGTGAAATGGAGGTCAGAGGCGACGTTCTACAGCTTTTCCTTGTTGTATTTTCTTTCAAAGAAGGTTCAGCAAGATATGATAAGGTTTACTGCAACAACATAATAGTTTTCATCTGCAACATCGTAAAGACGCTGCTTCCTGACTTCCGCTGCATGTGAGGCAGGGAAATATTGCCCATTTATATGCCTCGTATATGTAGTCTATTATCCAGCCAGGTTGATCTATAGGTGGCTCCGAATATTAGGGGAATGGAGTTTGTCCTTTCAGAAGTAAAGGGATATAACACCCTCCACCTTTTTCCTATATACATTTGCCTCATATATATATACATATATATATATATATATATATATATATATATATATATATATATATATATATATATATATAATTATATATATAATGCGTTTTTGCGATGTAATAATTGTCACTCGAAATCTTATCATTACACTAAAGTTGTCCTTAACTTGTTTCATAGTATAGTTTGTCTTAGAGAATGGGCAGTGTTTTGTTCGCATTAAATCATAATTTCACTGAAGATTTAATTTTCCTCTAACTACCCAAAACAATTTCAACATGTAAACTTTGTTGAACAATTACAAGTAAAAGCAATTATAGTTTAATTGTTTTCAATGATGATATAAATTTCAACCTCTATGAAACATAATACGAAATTCAAGATTTTATTTTTTATGTTCCTTTCATTGGACCCTACATTGGCCTTTCTCTCTTCTGACACGGCTTATAAATATTCATTTCTGATATTTTCATTTGTGGATGCTACCGTTACAATTGCCATCTATGTAAATATATTATCTTTTAAGATGTGGCACAAGCAGCAGCAAAATTTGTATCTAACTTACTAGTTTATTTTATCAAGTTCGAAATATTATTTGTGTAAGCACAAATAAGTTTGAATTAAATGAGTTTTATGCCAGATTCTTCTGTGTCAGGTCTGTATGAAATTATTCTATTTAGTTTGTTTTGAAAATGCTTTGATTGTCTCAACGGCGGATTCTTTATGGTGGAAATGCATAATTTATTTATCTACAACGAAACTCAATCAAGTATTTGTATATTTTGTTAGGAAAGGTTTTGATAAGAATTTCTCTAAATGACCTTCTTATCTTGCGCTGAGAAATGGTTATAATCCCCCATAAAACATGCAAATTTCTTAAAGAGTTGATATTGCTACTATTGTTCCCAACAATAATAATGAGCAAATTTCATCCCATAAAGAACATCACACGCTTATATTTATATGGTGTTTTATCCAACTTGATTACTTACAAATTTATCTACAAAAAATAAGAAAGAATTGTGCTAACTAGCTTATTAATTATTATTAATTTTTAAACGGCTAAGGCCGATACCAAATGGTCAATATATCTACAAATATTGACAGTTTTGTTGTCAGAATACTATGATGTGTATTTGGTTAAATACTAAATAGAGTATGATAGACAGAGAGAAAAAGCTGATAATTATTTTTCAAATACAGATGAACTATTTGCAGGACGTAGTCTGAATATTTTACATTATGGTAACAACAACCATTTTGTCGTACATTATCATCATGTGGGCAAAAAATTTAATATTCATTATAACAAGAGTTTTTCAACTAAACAGAGTTCTAATTTGACAGATGGTCTTGCTACAGAAGGAGTCAATGCTGATGGATGAAAGACAGGAAATAAGAAAAGTGATTGCTGTGAGCAAGCGGAAAGGTGACTTGGCTTTACTACAATGTGAGACCATAAGCACAAACAAAAGAACCCAAAATGAACCATATATTAATTATCTGGTATTCATTAACCTAAACAGCTAAATACAAGAGCGATTGGACACGAACTATGAAATAGTAGGATGATCCGTGTCAGAGAGTTAATATTTTGTTGATTAGTTGGGACTTAACGAATGGTGACTTCCCGATTTACGCTATTATATATATATATATATATATATATATATATATATATATATATATATATATATATATATATATATATATATATATATATATATATATATATATATTAGATGCATACCGAGTGCACGACAACGGTATCAATCGGTGTTACATCCTATTTAAATACAATTCATACCCAATATTCTTTTTCATGGTTTCTCTACTAGTTTCTGTTTAAGGTAACCGCAGTTTATCGACTTCTTTATGTGTTCCAACATGGGATCATCGTTTTATTTACCAGTCTTAGGCACATTAGGAATAGCAGCAGCGTCTGGAGCAATATCTGGCGCAACGGAGAAAGCAGTCGAAAGGTAATGGTATCATTCGTGGAAGTGGAATAAAAAAATTGTAAATTTTATGTAAATAATATATTATAATGCCACAAAAGAAAAAGAAATCACCAACAACAAAAAAAAATAAATAAAAAAAAACAAAATCACCAACACCAAAGTGCAAATGCATATGCAATCAAACAAAACAAGGAGGAATTATTCCGTTCGCTCCACTTTTGGCGGGACTAGCGGGAAGTCTGCTGCCAAATCTTTTAGGAATCGGACGTGGTCTAACATTACCAGGAACTCGTCGACCCCGTTGAGTAATTTTGATATCATTGATAAGTTAAAAGCGGTTCCTGGATTTCACGGAGTTTATTCTAAAGATGAGCTCTCAGCAATAAAATCACCATCTGCTGTAAGTTCATGTGTTATTAATATACAAGATTTTAATGACGGATCTGGTACGCATTGGGTAGCAGTTTATAATAATAATTATTTTGACTCGTTTGGACTTCCTCCAAGCGATGTAATAAAAAAGTATATGAAAAAAAAATTTACAAAAGTATATTATTCGTCAAATCAACTCCAACCTGTTGGAACGTCTGCTTGCGGATATTATTGTATTATGTTTATCCGACAGATGAGCAGAAATCTTAATTTTTTAAAATTTATTTTACAGTTTGATAAGCAACCTTCTCACGCTAATGATGAGATCGCAATTAATTTTATCTAAACTTATAAGTATAATAATGTCAACATACTGTCTCAAGTGTAAAACTAAAACAGAAGGTATTAATGAAACAACAGAAAAAACAAAAAACAACAGGATAATATTAAAAAGTATTTGTGCAATCTGTGGAAAAGAAAAAAAATACATTTTTAAAGAAAACGTCCCCAGCGATAGTATCTCCAGCGACGTCGCTAGGATCTGGTTATCCTAATATTATTTTAGTCGACGACTAAAAATATAGAATGATATGCAACTGTGATTCTGACAGAGAGTTGCGATTTTGTCTAGCTGTTTCGTCTTGGACTCTTGTCCGTCGAACTCTGACATAACAATCGTCTCTGGACTTAGATTTCTGCTTAGAATTTGCTCTAGTCCTGTGATTGTTCAGGAATTTCTCATGTGAATCCAGGAAAGCTGTTTCCTTTTGCCGTTTTCTTTATTTGTCCACAAACCTCAGATATAGTCCGTCTCCTAACGGAGACAACTATCTGGCCCCTTACTCTATAACGAAAACGTATTTGTTATGAATTCAAATGTAGAGTTTGTCTACTTCGCTGAGACAAAACTCCCGCTTTACTGCCAAATCACGAGATAACGTCTTACACGCTCTCCCGGAGTCTCGACTAGCTTTTTTCAAGAAAGTTTGAAGACTGCTGAATTTTCCTAAAGTAAAACCTTTAATTTCTTACATAGTTACGCCCATAAATCCATATTAACCAATCGGAATAGACTGTTTCCTAAACCTGTTCCGTAGAGTTTTTGGATTGACAAGACAACTAAACAACTAATCATGCCGTAATTAACATTACTTTGAACAATCATCTATAGCCAGCTCCTGCCCTTTAACCGGTCGATTTTGGGAAAGGGTCTTATGTCATTCTCTTGTACCATAGCATCTGACTCGGTCATGTTACCTCAGGTGGAACGAATTCCCTTTTGACGTTCAGTGATGAAATGAAAATAATCATCTAACTATCTCTAGCCCTTTCTACTTTAATTAAGTTGACTTTGATAAAATTCCTTTAACCAAAGCTTCTAAGAGTTTTCAAAGTTCGACACATCATACATACATACATACATACATACATACATACATACATACATACATACATACATATATACATACATACACAGATATACATACATGCATACATACTTATACTCTTATACTCATACATACATACATACATACATACATACATACATACATACATACATACATACATACATACATACATACATACATACATACATACATACATACATACATACATACATACATACATACACACATACATACTATTACGTATATGTGACTTAATTGTTTGTGTAAGTTTTAAAATTCTTTTTTATTTTATTATATTTTTTTGTAAAGAGTATTTTTTTATTCCATTCGAAATTCTTTTTTTTTGGTAATTAGATTTTTTCTTTTACTAATGTTTATATACGTCGAAGTAATATTACGTGAGAATTATTATTTAGGTACCCTAGTTTGTCTTGCGCTGGAAACAATGTCAACAGGAAGTGAAAATTATTGGTCAGTATCAGTGACATACTTTCTCTGCGTGATCACTTTGTGTAAACAGCCTTTCTTATGATTGGTTCTTAAGTAGGGACAAATTGGTCTACGTGATCAAAATAGTGTAGTAAGAGACCACATTACCAATCTCGCGAGACTTGAAATGATGTCTGGGGTTTTAAATACGCAATCTTAATATTTTTCGGGTAGAGTCATTCTAACACCTTGAAGGAACAAGGTGTATTATTTTCTATTTGTTACCAGATTGTTTGTTCTTCGTCTGATTTTTGGATAAAATGCTTCAGGTCACGGGCTGCATGAGCAAGAATAGTTCCTTATCACAACCTGTGTATATTAAAATGCATATTTTTTTAAAAAAAAAAAAGAAAGAATGGCTTAAATGGACTCTAGACCATAATATGAAGGACTGGGCCGCACGCGGGCTGCGATTGAACACTCAGTCTCTAAGGTCATTTATCACCACTTGTATGCTGACACTGTATAACTAGATAACCCCACCCCCTTTCATATAGTAATTCCAGACCATGTAACCGTGGTAACTGCGTTAGAGGTCAGAAGAACTTTAGAGGTCAGTACCGGAGTAGATGGCAATCAGAACAGAACGCACAAACCTAACGATTACTCTCACGGCACAAAATATCTAAACAACTATGTTGAGGGCCGCAAAGAGGTGAGTACTATAGAAGGTCTGCAACCAGAGCATGACTGTAGTTTAAAGAACAGATTAGTGGGATCTCACGATGAAAACTTGGTTATTGTAAATTGGCCAAACAATATATGCTTTGACAGATACTGGAAGTATAGTCACCGCCACAATTTCGAAATCGGAATAAACATGCCATACAAGATAATCCCGTGTTGCTACACATATATTCTTTTGTGTTATCAGAATCAGTAGCAAATGGGAAAGCCTCAGATTTTCTAGGTTATTTTGAGGTTAGTGTATCTCTCATCTTTTAATTTGTACAACCAGTCATTGTTAACTGATACCGAACTAAGTCGCTCAAGTCCTGTTATCGTACAAAACAATGTCGTAAGTCGTAGTAGAAATTTTTGTAGCTTCTACTGATATGTCTTCAGACGTTTCTGAAAACATACATTTAGAAAGGGAAGCTGCCTTGGATGCCTTAAATGTAAAGTCATTTATTGTCACAGCTGCCATGGAAGCCTTAAATATAAAGTCATTTAATGTTACAGCTGCCATGGATGCCTTAAATGTAAAGTCATTTAATGTTACAGCTGCCATGGATGCCTTAAATGTAAAGTCATTTAATGTTACAGCTGCACTGGAAGCCTTGAATGTAAAGTCATTTAATGTTACAGCTGCCATGGATGCCTTAAATGTAAAGTCATTTAATGTTACAGCTGCACTGGAAGCCTTAAATGTAAAGTCATTTAATATTAAAGGTGCCCTGGAAGCCTTAAATGTGAAGTCATTAAATGTCAAAGCTTGTCGGACAAAGTTAATACCTGTGAAACCATATGAAACCATCACTGTAAATGGAATTGATAGGAATGCGGATAGTAACAATATATGTTCCAGACTAGTTAAAGCTCACCCTGTTAGTTCTACAAGCAAAGTCCCAATTAGGATTTGCAATATGACAGCCAAAACTTTGTATTTCATTCCCATAGCTAACATCAGTCAGATTTTGGTAGCAAGTGTAGTTGATAATCGGGTATGTCGTATCAGTTGATAATCGAGTATGTCGTATCCCAATCCATCCCTCTAATGAAGAGTCTGACAGTATCTTGGGTCTCATGATAGATGCCACAAGAATGGCAGAGGAATTTGTTTTGGGTTTAAACACGTGCTTGGAAACTGGAAGCCTATCTTTGCTACTAGTAACAGTGATATTGGAAAAAGCCGACATAGTTCAACATAAAATAGTTACTCAAGATGATATCGCATTTAAGGAACCATATAGAGGAATCCCTCCTACTGTGTTCGAAGAAGTCAGGCAGCACATTAAATCAATGCTTCCTACTTGTATAATTTGATAATTTGAGTCACATTATTCCTGGAAAAACAACTAAAACATATTAATTTGCAATCCTATTTCATTGACCACGTGAGTGTAAATATGTACAATCGGTTGCATTTATTTAACATACACATATCTATTGATTTCAGTAATAATAATAATGACTTCTGAACTCAACCCTCAACAGTGCTAAGTGACATAAAATATCAAAATGAAAAATCTGGGAAAAACAATAATCAAAAAATAATCTTATCACCACCCTTCTTTATGGATCAGCAGTGTTTGTGATTGTAGAAGCAGGACTGTATGAAAATGTACTACAAATCATACGCGAAATGACAACACAATCACAGTCTCACTTGCAAGAACATTATAATAGACACAGTTAAAATTAATCATTTTTAATGGTAATTCTATATGACTCATTCAAAGATGGCAATTGTTTTGCTTATCGAGTACTGTTCAAAGATACTCGGTATGTACAAATTTCTTGTTTAATCCGAAAATGTTCGAATATGTCAATGTTTTTTTTAATGATTTTCCATGCTATATTATGCTAATGTGTCACTGCATTTTTTGGCTTGAAAGACCCATTGTATCTAAACTGTAAAACGGTGTAATCTTCAAAGAACAAAGACTGAGCATCACCGATTGAAAGGAAGTGTCAAGTTGAAAGAAATCCGAGATGTACATATCTTTCATCTGCGATACCTAGCATAGTAGATGAAACACTTATCACGTGTTTCTTTGTGTCTATTTGTAATGAGAATGTATGTTTTGTTCAGTGACGTGCATATCTTGCATGATTCCCGCGGAATGTCTTTTGATATTTCATTCAACAGTTCACCTGAAGGGGAAATGTGATGAATGTTATTAGATGAGTGTCCAAGAACAAAGATACTGTCATCGATGTTAACGCAAACTCCCAGAGGTTTATCGATTAATTCTATACTGAACTTAAAATCTCCTTCTATTCCAAAGCATTGGAGAACCCTTCTATTCGACCATGTGACATAAACTTGCGTTTTCGTTGAATTCAAAGCGACATAACTTTGATCTCTAGAACTGTCACCTTGAAGTTCATGATAAAACTTCTCTTCTCCCTTTTTATCAATTATTCCCCAGCAATCTCTCCATTCTTCATTATTATAACCAGAAAAGACCAAATGATCTTCATCCAAGGAACTTAAGCCGTAGCAGGCACGTTTAGTGTTGCTAGTTAACAGAAATTCAAACGTATTATTAGCAGCAAGAAATTCTATTTTGTTCTTATGAGGAAATGATATTGCAATGATGTTGCCCTTCATATGACACACGTCCCACGGAGTTGCTGAGAAAGAAATTTCGGACACAAAATTGCAGGCCGAGTCATATAAGCAGCATCTGCTATTGCAGTAGTCCACTAGAACAAAACTGTCTCCTGGCAGAAAAGTGGCGCCTGTGTACCACGACTTTTTCCCCCCATGGAGCCTTTGTGCTTCAAATTCCTTTATCAGGTCCATTCTAGAAAGACGTTCTCATGTCTGTGTATGCGTTATGTTGCCTAGAAGAGGTAAAAACATCGTTTGATACTGGGATACAACACATGTAGCAAATATTTTGCCACGGGAGACATCATAACTTTTTGGGATTCGTTTTAGAGCTCTGGTTTTAATTAAAAATGTCTGCATGTGAAATAGTTTTTGGTGGATATTTAAGAACCACAAGAATAGAAAGCAACAGATACAAAAGTTGTCTTCCATGGCCTGTCTGAATATTAAGAATTATTGAGACTGGACTTCAATAAAGTATTATGCAATTTGATTGGCTGAAATCCAAGTATAAATTAAAATTGCCCAGTTCAAATGTTGAAATCAACTTATTCACAGGGGACGATGATTGCAACATTGGATTTTGACAAGGGACTGATGCTAATGATGAATATGATTGGTGATATTGCGATTTAAGATTTGTATGCCTCCGTTTTTGTAGGGCAATAATTACATTGGATTTCAAATAATTTTCTCTTTTTTTTTATTTTTAAAAAAAGACAACACATAAAATTATTCTCCTCACGGTAGCAATGGTTAGCTGTAAAAGGGCTTGGTTTTGTCTTGGTAGGCTACTTGTTTATAGTTTGGAGTTTGTTTTTCTCTAAAAAAATAGCGAAAACAAAAACAAAAAAAAAAAACCTATTGTCATAATGAGTTTGAGGTTTTTCTGTCATTCTAGGCTCTAGTGTGTGTGTGTGAGAGGAGAGAGAGAGCGAGAGAGAGAGAGAGAGAGAGAGAGGAGAGGAGGAGAGAGAGAGGAGAGAGAGTGAGAGAGAGAGAGCGAGAGAGAGAGAGAGTGAGAGAGACGTGTACCATAGATCTCGAGTCCAGGCTTTCTTCGTCACGGATTTTATATTGACAAATGGTTCCATCTGTTGTTACAAAGTCAAGAGCCGGTTAAAAAGTGCGGAGCCACTTAGGGCGTCGAAATCACTTGCCTTGGCAAATTATTCTAATAAGTTTTTAATTTTACAACCAACAATTTTAAGATACACATGAATCCCAGATTTATCAATAAAATTTTGTATAATACCATTAAGGTAATTTCATGTAGTCATAAATTTTCGTCGTGCTTTATTGATAAAAAACTGCAGATCCTGTGCAATTTACCAAGGGTGGAGACCATAGACCGGTTACCTATTCTGCCTATTTTGTAATCCGGCCCTGCAACTGCCGATTATGATTCGATTGCTTGACCAGTGAAGTCTAAAATGTCAAAGCGTCATAAGCAATACAAAAAAAACAACCAAAAATCCAAAAAAACAAAAATCAAACCATCCAAAACTGTGACCACTCCCCTGTCAAGTATCTAACTATTCTTCTTTACACACTCGATTAAGGCCAGTCCAACTGTTGAATGGTTACCGTAGGATAACATGGTATTCACCTCTTTATATTTTTGTGTGTCTTTTCGGTTCTGGTCCCAGCCTTTATTGTGGTGATAATCTTGGTTATTACGGAAAAGAAAAGGATTTAAAAGTTTGAAATCCACTTTATCAAGGTCATTAAAAGCCTTTCACAGAAGATGTAAGGTTACTTTATTTTTGCAAATACATCAAAATACACCCTTGATGTCTGGCGAGTGTGTATTTTTATCGAGGACAAGATTGTTTAACACCCTGGAACCATGTTAGTTGTCCACCCTGTCTCTCGAGTCCACTGTATTACGATATCACAAAGGTGTTTGTCTTTGTGCGTGCGTCATTATCCGTCGAAAAAGACAAATGATGTTTCCTTTTGTAAATTTGGAGAGTGTTGTTATTAGTACTGACTTTAACGTCCCACTAGTGTTTTCATTATGGGCGGGATAACAGGCAGTCGAGCTTACTACAAAGAGATGGCTTGTATTCCGCGCATTTGATATCAAACAAGACACAAAATGAATTTAGTATGCTTCGAGTATTACAGCGATAGCGGTGCCAATGTATATGTCATAAATATCCCAATCAATATACATAAAATGTATTTACCTCTGTTTAGCTTTTTTGTTTTTCCTACAATTGTAATAATCATAATATTAATAATTTAATTAATAATAATAATATTAATATTAATAATAATAGTAATATTAATAAATTTTCTTCTTCTTCTTCTTCTTCTTCTTCTTAATATTTTTTTTAAGTATTATCATTTTATTTTTATTATTATTATTATTATTATATTATTATAATTATTTATTCTTATTAATATTTACCTGCTCCCCTGCCAGAGTAAAATATTGGCCATTTTATCAATTAATACAGATATGTTCTGATTCCCCCCCTTATGTAAAATGCCGGGTACATAAGTTTGCGTCCATTTCGGTAGGTGAAAACATTGGGATCACTCGAGTGTTTCCGATACCTTCAATGTCAATTACATTATCAAAGAAATTTTCAAAATACAATTCTCCACGCACAAAAAATTTTTGAGAATAAATTTCAAAATGTTATTCGATTAAATATTGACCTTTAAACAATTAAGGCAACCAGAAGGATTTGCGTCACTAACGAAATCACAGTAACTTATGTATAGCACTTCCGTCAATCACCGTTAGCTTTGGGCACTTAGCTAGCTTTGCTAGCGGTCCGGGTGCGAATCTGGTACGCTACGAATCACGGTCACTCATCACAACTCGTGTCTGGTGCTGATCTTTGGTTTCACAAGCTTCCCAATTTAGATACAAACCAACCTGAGGTCTTAGACTGAGGCAGAACATGTTTTTATTACTTTCGGAGTCAGAAACTTACGTACCTTCAGCCTGTATTATAAATTATCTTTCTGCTCTGCCGTAAAAAGTAAAATATTTTTCAGGAGACACTCGTAACTGATTTTAAGCCTCCCACTCCCCATTTGCGCGCTGTCTGATCAAAACAATCGATGGTTAGGTCCTTTTTTTCATGCTATGCACAAATTATATTGATGTTCGTTAATAACACACTAATACAAGTTTAGTGTCTTTTTTCATGTAGATATTTCCGTTATTATCGGCGCATAAGCTCCGTTCTGATTGAAATACGTTTCTTGTGGGCAAATAATTAGCTTGTATCTTTCAATCCTAAAATACTGAGTCCCTGAAAATTTTCAGGCGAAACAATAACAACCCTTCCCTCGCCACGTATATATTGTCGCCAGGCGCTGACGCGAACACAACTCTTGAATTTTTTTTCTTTCGATTATTGTTTATGGCACAAAAACAACATACCATACATCAAGAAAGAACGTAATGCGTAAATTAAATTTTCATCCTGACACGAGGAGTTTCGAAATTATATGTATGTATTTTTATACCACCATTTAGTTTGAAAGAAAAGAAAAATGGGCAACAATTCAAATGAGGAGCCAGAATTGTGATGGTGCAACAAAAGAATTATTGTTGAGCGCTGCACCTAGAAGAAGGACGAAAGTATTGAAATCCAGACCAACAATAACAAAAATTACAGCTTGTATAAAATGACAGCTGGGTCAAGCTTCTATCTCACATTTCTGATTCCACCAGCTGATAGTGATATTGCTCCCGTATGACTTACGTCATACAAGCAATTTCAGTTAATACATGCGGACCAAATCTTTTTTTTAACTTCATTATAGAATGAGTATACATTATTAATTTAGATCGTCAAACTAGGTCATTAACACTTCGAAAGTACATTAATTACTCGTGACACCTATTTTTCCAGACACTTTAATTAAGGTAGTAGAATTACAAATTCTTTATATCTGACTAAAACAATTGCAGTTTAATTAATCAATCGATATTTATAACGTCAATAATTTTACCATCTCTTGAAGGTGTGGATTTGAGATAGTATACCAACTTCTTTTTTTTTCTTAAGCGTTATTATCAAAAAAACGCACAGAAAACGAGTTCCCTCACACATATGGTAATTTAATTTTCAATACCTTTTGTATGCTGACGTAACTATTCGTATGAGTTTCAACATACATATTTCGCGTTGTTCGGAACTTTACTGAAAAGTCATAATATTGACTGTAAGGGTAAAAGTCATCGATAATGACTTAAGGTGAAAGTCATTAGATTTGATGTAATGTGTTTTCGAATTTTCGAAAACTCTAGAGTTTTGGTTAAAGGGAATTGTATCAAAGTCACTTAATTCAAGTAAGACAGAAGGCTAGAGTTAGTTATTATTGATTATTGTCATTACATCTCTGAACGCCAAAGGGTATTGTTCAGCCGACGTAACAGGGACAGAGTTCAGTTGCTCCATGGTACAAGAGAATGACTAGACCTTTCCCAAAAATCGACGGTTTTAAAGGGTAGCAGCTGCTAGGATGATTGTTCAAAGTATTGATTAATTATGGCATGATTAGTTGTTTAAGATGTATTTGCCAATCCAAATCTCGGAACAGGTTTAGGAAAAAAGATTATTCCGGATTGGTTACTATGGGATTTATGGGCGTAACTATGTACGAAAAATAACGGTGTTACTTTAGGGAAAATTCTTTAGTTCTTTAATCTTTCGCGGGGAAAGTTAAACGATTCCGGGTGATCGTTGTAGACGTTATCTCGTGATTTGGCAGATTTCGTAAAGGCGCTTATGGTCTCATCGAAGTAGGCAAACTCTACATTCTGATTCGTAAAAAATACGTTTTCATTTAGAGTAGGGGCCAGATAGTTGTCGCAGCTTAGGAGAGGACTATACGTGAGGTTCGTGGAAAACGAATAAAGAAATCGGCAAGTGGTTACGCAACTTAGTTTCCCGATGTTAATATGTTATTTCATTTGTTGATCTATTTCAAATGTATTCATGATATAATATAGTGTATGTATGAGTTATTTAGCAGGTTTATAGTGGAAATGCTAGTCATGGACATTTTATTATTTGGTTTTCTAACTATCTATTCATTTGGAGAATTGGCAAGGTTGAATGTTATTAAAATTTCATTAGATTATCGGTTAAAAAGAATGCAATGTAATTGAATCTTGAATAACTAGGAGTGATTAGGAATTTAAATGAATTAAGCTTAAAGGAATGTTGGGTAATGTTTCAAAGGTTTATGCGGAATTAACTCTGTTTAGATGCGTATGACCTAAATTACATGTATACCATATACTAGTTTTTAATATTTAATTGATCATTAAGTGTATATCTATCTGCTAGTTAGTAATATTTAATTGGACGATAAACTATTTTAGAATGTTAGATCTGAGGGTCTAAGCCATATGTACCTTAAGGATTGCTAGATTGGTAGCGTAAGCCGTCGGAGTGGGGGTTACATAGGGTTTCATACGGCTGAGTTGAATTTAATTGACCATCCCTTGCGTGATCCGAATTAAGGTCAGGATAAGCATTGACCGTTTATGTAAACACATAACAGTTAGGGAGCACTGAGTTACTGCGGCAGGAATTTATGCCCCCCTTTTGTTTCTGAGCCGAATTTTAATGTAAACATACAGATAACCTGAGCATGTGACTATTGTCTTAATGCGAGACATTTTATTAATTGAAGGAAACAGCTTTCCTGGAATTACATGAGAAATCACTGACCAAATCACAGGGACCTAACAAGTTCTACGCATAACTTTAAGTCAGAGGACGATTGTTAAGTCGAGTTCGAGGACAAGAGTCCAGACGAAACAGCTAGACAAAGATGGTGAGAGCAGGGACGCACGGAAGTCTTGATGTCCGCAAAAAAAAGGTGATGACGTCTCTCCTCGTTGGACTCAAAGGTCACATTTCATTGGGAATGAAGGATAGCAATTTAACGTTGAAAGTATATTTTATAATTTTAAAGAAACTTTTGTTTGTTATTTATTTGAGTACATGTTAGTACCCATTTTTTTTTTCCTTCTTTGTACCCAAGTATTTAATTTCTTTTATTTTAAATTCTGTTGATAGACTGATTAATTTTATATTTGTTCATTGAAAAGGGGGCTCGTTTTGTTATTTCTTTCACTATACTTGTTCGTGGATTCTGCATTCTTCGTTTATTATCCCCCTGGGGTAAACTACACCGCGGCGGTCTTCCTAGTTAAAGAACGCAGTGAGAGAGGATGGTGTATTTTGCACGCCGCCAATTGTCACTCAGAGGGGCCTCGTTCCGAATATTTGGAACGTGGAAAAAAAGCAGATTGAGCATATATTGAAGAAATACAACACAGTATCATTCATAGATTTGTATTTATGAAATGTAAGAAAACCACGAGTGTGGAAAGAGTAACACTATTTTATATGTTTAAAATTATGCCTGGATTTGGTGAATTTTTAAATGTTGCATGATATTGTAAGAAATTAAGATTCCGTACCTGAAAATGCTGAGTGTGGTGGTTGTCGTATTAAGTAACACATATATTTTTGCCTTAGACTCTTACGAGAAGAGCTCATTAAGGAGATCCCCAGGTATTTGCCTGTTTTGCAGACAAAACGGATACAAATTTAGGATAATTTTCTTGTTTGGATAACTGCCCGAAAGCCGTTTTACCTTACTTTGTGTGATTTTAAGTAAGTCTGTAGGTAAGATTTAGAGTTAGAATATTCGTTGTATTATGGGAAGTTGTTTTTCTGGAAGGCAGAAAACAGGTTAGTGTATATTAGGTGAGTTAGCGACACGGACAGATAGACAAGATGGCAACATTCCGGCAACTTGCGCGAGAATTCAAGCTTTGGATTCGAAGAAAATTAGGTCTATTAAGGGACCACAGTTATCTGATTTGTAGAGCGTAGTTCAAAGAGTACAAAGAACCAGCAAGCAGCAAAGAGAGAGGAAGAACAGCAGCCGAATGAGAAGCAGGAAAGAAGTAGCGCGAGAGAGGGAGAAGGAAAGAGAAAACGAATTGAAGGTTAGCCAGACTGCAAGCGAGGAGTGAGAAATTGAAGGCGAGGAAAAGGAATAAAAAGAGAGAAAACATACGTTAAGCACATGGGCAAGACTAAATTATCGAAGTGCGTTAGGAGAGAGCGAAGCACAGACACGTCCAGTTAGGACCTCGAGCAAGAAGAAATGGGATTAGAGTACGTCAGATAACCCATGCCTAAGTTTTACGACAAGAGGAAAATTATTGACAATTTTCACCCAGTTTGAACAGTTAGCTATAATGCAGCAAATACCCAAAGCACAGTGGGCTACTAATATTTCGGCAATTTTTGCAAGGCGCTGCCAAGGAGGTTTATCATAATTTGGCACCCGCTGAACTAGATGCTTATGAAGTTCTCAAGAAAGATTAACCTACGGCCCTACGAGCTGACAGCTGAAGTTTCCGTAAATTTTCCGGGATTAATAAGAAACGCCACAGAGCCTCACGCGCAATTTCATGATCGTGTTACGCGTACTTTTCGATTAAGTGGATAACAATGTCCGGCGCCGACTTCCTAGAAGGCTACTGGAAGAAATTAAATGAAAATCCGTCTCAGCAATACCGTAAAGACCTATAGTATTTTTGGCGGGAGCGTTGATTTAGCGACTTAGATGATATTAGTTAATGGTCGAGCGATATGAAGCTGCACCATCCGTCCAACCCACATGGAGTGGCAGGGATCGAACCCGCGTCCCCGATTTCAGGAAATGTATGGTTTTAACACCTAACAGGGGAAAGGTAAAAATGGTGGGGAAGCCAGGGGCTGACAATCTCAGCGTGATCAGTCCGGGGCTCAGGTAAGGCCCAAGGGTGGAGACGAAACCTCTCGTAAGAACGAGGGAAGTTGTGTGTTAGGCTGCCACAAACGGCCATAGTCTTAAAATCTGTAGAAGATACCGTCCCACTGTACATGTAGTGACCACGTCCAAGTCCACCAGAGTAATCTATTGGATTGGTCCAATTACTGCAACAGTACGGTAAATGGCGTAGAGGTTTACTGTGATTGTACGACACCAGGCTGTAGTTATCTGCTTTGGTGGACAGCCGTTTGTTACACCTACTGTGTATTATAAGGTGAGCCTGTAAGGAACAGGATTGCAAGATAAGAGTAGAGATGTCCCGTTACCCGTGTTATATCGTGTGTCTAGTGCCTTATGTGAAAGGACGCATTCAAGCAGCGTGGTTGTCGGGTTGTCGCATGATGTTATTTTAGGATGTAGGTCAGTTTGCCACAACCTACGCTATGACGTGTACACCTGTATATCACGCCATCTCAACTGTTGTGGGAGTGTTTTTGGTGGGTTTGGGTAGGGAGCGGAGGAGCGTCCCCGGGGTTCCTATTGTTTCCTTTAGGGTGTCTTGTAGATCGTTCTCTTCTATGTCTTCGGGGGTTCTATCTTTTTCTTTGGATGTGGGGTCTTCTTCTTGTTCTTGTGGTGTTTGGGTCTTGGCCAAATACCATCACCTGGTGGGGGCGTCGGGGTACATGGTGGGGGGGCTTGGGTCGGTGTCGTGGGGGGGTTTGGTGGGGGAGAGGGCGCGGCCCCTTGTCCGGGGGGGGGGTACGGGGGTGGGGGAGGGTTACCCGTACGGGCGGTGCTTGGGGGGGGGGAGCCCTGGGGGGGGGGGCTGTTGCACGGTGGGGTGCTGGGGGGTGGCGGGCCTCTGGGGGGTCAGGTCTTGTCCTTGCGTTTGTTTGGGGGTGGGGGTCGTGGGTCGCTCTTTCTGGGGCCTCGGTGAGTGGGGGGGGGGGGTGAGGGGAAGGAGTGTGGTGGCGAGGGGGGAGCGGCAGTGCGTGGGCTTGGGGGCGGGGGCGGGTTCGGTCTGTTGTTGGTTCTGGTCTCGGTCTTGGGTGGTTGTGGTGGGTTGCCCCCCCCCCCCCCCCCCCCCCCCCCCCCCGGCGTGCTATGAGGTTTGCGGTCCACACGCTGGTGTGGCGGGTATGGGGCTGGTTGGTGGTGGTGTAGGGGTCTTGGCTAACTAGATAATGACAATCAGAAGTTCTTTGTTATGTTTGTGTTTCACCAGCTTCTCTGTATCAAAGTTTAAATCGACGATTTTGCCATTTTGTATAATATTAAACTAGTGTTGATAATTTTATCTAAGACAGTAAATAATGAGTTACTATACAAAATTTGGAACACTATCAGGAGATTTATCCACAAAATGTTACCAAGGTGTCTTATCCAAATATGCAACTCTTGATCAGCTCAAAAATGAAATCAATAATTTACTAAATCTTACCAGTGTAGAGCCAGATGAAGTCGTCATTTTGCAGGACAAAGAAGGACGATTAAAAACGAGTGATGTAAAACTGCCAGATGTACTTGTACGAATTCCTAATGCGGTTGCTGATAATATCATGACTTTTAACAATCAAGGTAAGATACAAGATTCTGGTAGGTCAGTAAATGATGTTGTTAAAAAAGCTGGTGATTTATTTAATGGGAATATTGTTATGAACCAGAACAAGATTACAGATCTTGGATATCCAACTGCAGATGGAGACGCTGTAACTAAGAAATATGTCGATGATCAGGACGTTCCAATCAGTAATGAAATAACAGCGCTCAAAAATGAATTTACCGGTCACGTAAAAACGTTTTTAAATTTTCGTAGAAACATAAACACGCTTAAAGATGATTTTTTTGGAAATCCATCAATTGTTAACATTACACTCGCTAATATTAACACAAAACTCAATGATATTAACACAAAACTCAATGATATTATTAGTGGAATTCCTAATATTGTTGAGAAAACGAGTATGGTTAAAATTCCTCACAAACAGATTAAAAATATTGTGTATACTGTTGACACTGGTTATACTGGGTGGACACCAAAAAATAATTCTATCTAATATATTGCAGAAGTTACCGGTGTGTAAAGATTGTCAGTGCTTAGCAGTGCAAAGTTTAGAATATCTACCAAATATCTATTTCGTCATCTAAATGATGACTCATCTGGAGTATTATCTGTAATAATAAACAAAAATTCTGAAGAAGAATTTGTACTTGAACCAGTTGATAAAACTTTGGTGTTTGGAATTTATAGCTGAACAGCCAGCTCTTATTATGGATTAACCAAACATAGGACTATGTGAACTAATATTATAATGAAAAGAAGTATAGTTGATTTCAATCATATTTCAAAAGATATTCCAAAACAAGATGTAGACGCATTAATACAATACTATAAATATTATCATAAATAACTTTGGTGCGGGAAAAAATGTTACAAATACTACAACAAGATCCTTCGAGTAATATCTAATCTACCCTTGTTAATGACCAGTTCTGGTATAATTTCAAGTGGGGTATCATTAAATCCTTTTTTTGTTAATTATATCCGCTATTGGTGTTTCACTTACAGCGGCGTGTAAAAAAGTAGAACCAAGACTTTTGATATAGAAGCACGGTTGTTTAACATCAATTAAAATTTACAAGAAACTACTTGATCAGATCCGGTCTTACCTACGAGGAGTTAAATATAATATGGATGATTTATTACGTGAATTTCGTATTATTGACAATATGTTAACAGATATTCTACCAATGAGTGTTAGCAAGTATGAAAAAAAATATCACAAAAAATATGAGTAACATAAAATTTTATCTAAACTTAAGATATAATATAACAAAAATAATATCATTTTCATTCTAATGCTAGTTTAATTTCCGCCTTGTTAACTGAAACGTTCTAATGCACAGTTTAATTTTCATCCTGTTATCTGATAAAAAAATTTGTGGTAAAACCTATTTGCCGTCTTTAGAATAATCATATTCCACACACACGCTGTTCTAACAAATTCGTCACTTCTGTTGACAGAGCTTATCGCATTCAAACACCTGTCGTTTTGTCTGGTTACAAAATATCTGTCTACATAGTAGTAGTATAGGAAAATGAGGGTTTTGGCGGGGGTGGGGAGGAGGTGTGGGAGGGGGCCAAAATCCTCATTTTCCTATACTACTACATTAGCTATTTCATGCTTGGTTTTGTAATTGTTATTTAGCTTCTGATGCTTGAGGCAATTATATTTTCCCTTTCCATTTATTTTGCGGATCGTGTCCCAAATTTTCTTTATTGAGGAACGAGAGTTTAAAGTTAAAACATATCTTCTACATGATGTTCGTTTACTTTCTTAAATTGTACGGCGAGGTTTAGCCTGAAAAATACAATACTGAATTAAATTTTCGGGCGTTTGACAAATATTAATTTTTTCAGTGCTTGTCGGCGTTGTTTAATAGCTTCTTTACATTCTTTATTGAACCATGGTTTTGTGGTTCTTTGACAATTTGGCGAGCACTTAGGAATGGATTCTTCTACAATCTCAATTAAGATAGATGTAAATTGTTGAATTGCATCATCATAGTTGAGTAGGGTATTCCTATTAAGTCTGATTGCACAGTGTTTCAAATTTGACCCAGTCAGCCTTCTTTAGGTTCCACTGTGGAATCGTTTCATCATTTGTAAAATTGGTGTTCTTAAGAGAGATATGAAAGTGATCACTGCTATGAAGGTCATCAGCAATCTTCCAATTATAATCCAAAGGTAGAGAAGGACAAAAAGTTGTTAAGTCAATACACGTGTATACACTCGTTAATGGGTGTAAGTCAGAGACTTGTTATTAAATAGACACAAGTCGAGTCTAATAAGACAATCTTCAACCTTTTTGCCCCTGTCGCTTATGTAATTTGATACACATTAAACGGTAGGAGCATTAAAATCACCAAGTAAACTACATGGTGCGGAAAATTGTTGAACAAGCGTGTCTAATGCATTTGGTGATAAGTTGATGTTTGGTGGTATGTAGATAGAACAAAATCTAATCACTCGTTGTAGAGTGACACTTACAGCAATGGTTTGCTAATTTGTATTGAAAGGGATGATTCTATGATAGTCTCTAATGCTCACAGCAATATAAACCCCTCCTGAGGTTCTCTCAACGATCTACTTTGTAAGTAGATGTTAAACAGGGAGTAGTTTTTAAATGTTATGCTGTACGTATCTTTTAAAAAGGTTTCCTGAAAGCAGGATCATATTCATTTAAAAGCAGGAGAATATCATTGTAATTAGTTATAAGTCCTCGAAAATTCCATCCTATAATTTTATTCTTCATTTAAAGTTTAGAATGGAGGTTTTGGATCTAGTTTAGACTTTTCGCGGAGAAAATATGTAGGTTATTTATCTGGAGAAAGTACCGTTGTATTTTTTTGTTAGGTCCGGAGCTACTTTGAGAACACGGAGCATTATCTCATGTTCTTAATGTTCCCACACCTGTTGTAGAGTTTGATGGGGTTATCTGACCCTTTTGTTGTCTATTTCCTTGGGATCTGTTTTCCTTTAGTGATTTAAATTGCTGAGTATTGTTAAACGTTGATTGGATAGAAGACATGGATTCATTTGCTGGTAATGGAGGAGTGTTTGTTCTTATTGTTGATTCGGGTGCATCTGTCTGCGTTTGGGCGTCCTTCGATGCCTTAGGAGTGTTCTTCACTATAGTGGAGACGGATGGGACAGGAAGATATATATGGGCAACGGTGGTATCAAGAAAGATGCAAGACGCAAAAAATAACGAACGAGAGCGAATAACTAAGCACCTCCTAGGGCTCAACGTGACCAGCCTCATTTGTCGAGAACGGGCCCATCCCGACCACCTATCTAGAAGAGGTATAGGCCAATGTAGTGTGTTGTATCGGATAGCCTCCGCTCAACTACCACGACCCTTTCCTACTACGACACAGGTCTCAACCCACGGCAAACAGGTTGCCTTTGTTTAGTAGGTTGCGTCTAATTAGTAGCCTCTTACGACACGTTGCGAGGAACGTCGGACCAATTCTATAAACCCGGAACCGCAGGGGAATTAAATAAAATGATTTTTATGATTTAAGATATATTCAAGCAAATATCTTCTTGACACTGACATATATTTCGTCATTACGGTTCGTAAAAGAAATGATATTTCATTACAGTGCACATGCATTAGTGGTGGTTACTGAAAAGGTTTTCGATAAAATTCAATCAAATATTTCACTGCTGCAATGACCAGAAAAAGGGTATTAATGTGATAAAAGAGCAAAGAACTTCAAAGGGTGATACTATATTTACTGTTGAAGCCCTATGATTGAGATACAAAACAAATGTTTAGGAAAAATCAAGAACAAAATTGATTCTAATTAAATATTACATTGTACATAACCAGGTACAATTCACAGCTTGCATGATCCATTGGCAGAACACTATATATATATATATATATATATATATATATATATATATATATATATATATATATATATATATATATATATATATATATATATATATATATATATATATATATATATATATATATATCTGCTATTTTTGATTCAGGGTACAAATAACATGACAATGGGCTATATGATGATGAGGATACAAATGCAGAGCAACGGTCCAGGCACTGAGACTATCACACAAGCGGAAATTCCAAGCATCCAATCATCCATATTTTAGTAAATAAAATCCCCCAGAAAATGGACAGTCCATGTCAGAAGAGCAACTACACAAGAAGAGACCTAATAACTGAAATAGCTAAAGCGATAGTATGGTAGTAACAAAGCAGTTTTTAAAGATTTGATAAAGTTATCCATTTAAACATTTCGCCATTGAAGCTGGGCTTTGAGAAGATCAGACAGAAAATTGGTCATATTCACGATTTCATCCATACTGTAGCTACAGAACTTTGAACCGAAGGTAGGTGAGGAGGCGATGAACGAGCAGCGTAAATATCAGAAAAGCAATTGATGAAGTTAACTCTATTGATGTCACCTACCAAGTATGCCACACAATTCAACAAAAGCACACGAGATGTACATTAAAACAAACATGAACTGAAAATAGAGGGAAGAACGACTCTTTTACTTCAGAAGACACAAAGAGATGTAGTCCACAAGTCACGACATAAAAACTGAGATAATTAATCCACCTCCAACGAAACACGAAAACACGAAAATGAATAGTCCAGAATGAACTAGTAATGACATAATTTCATAAACTTAAATCAGATACAAGAATCTAACGGACCGATACAGTCCGTCGATGTGCAACATGCCACCATAGAGCATAAGACACTGTAACAAATGAACCTTTCACAACAACCTGATATACAACTATTTGCATTAAGAAATAAAGTATAATATTAAATCAAACAACTAAATGATCACTGTTCAACCGCAAAGATTTATTTTTACTTTTGGTTATTGCACTTAGGAACTGAAACCGTGGAAAGGCAAGGAAACCAAACCATCAGACAAATCTTTGAAGAGAGGTGAGTATTTGACCAGAAATCGCTATGAATAAGAATGCTTGAAAATCTACAAAGTTGTACAAATTCAAACTCATTTAAGAACATAATAGTGTGTATCATCCATTGCCGTGAAGTAAATTGCATAAATAAATGGCATAAAATACTTGACTCTCAAATTAAACAGTTTAAATAATTAAGCTTAAAGACACTCAACCTAAATCAAAGTATTCAATAAAATTATATTTAATTTGAATATAAAAGAAAGAGTGTCTAAATTACAAAAACTTAATCTATAAATTGAACCTTAAAATGTGTTTGGTACTGGAAAATTTATGAGTCAACCTTGCAAACAAAAATATCCATATCAACAATTTTACCAATATAAAGTCTACAGGTACCTTCAAATTTACTTGAGGGGTCTCATCCAATTTTCTAACTACCCACATATGATGGAATTGACAAAGTTTATGTTCATAAATAAAGAAATTCAATGAAATCCTACCTCAGTATCGACATTATCCGTCTTTTCCAGAAGGGATCGACCGTCATTTAATTTTCTCACAGTATATATCTCAGCATTAGGATCAATATTATGGTTCCTCTTCAGGTTCAAGGTCAGTGTATGTGACTTGCGTTTGAGGAGAAATGACAACTGGTCAGGTAGGTCAGGGTCACGTAGTGCTCGCTTGTCTGTCTGAAGCAATGTGGTTACATCTTTCAGCCAGACTGTTTCCGAGTTAGTCGTTGCTAGCAAAATGGAGATAACATCAGGTTTTAGAATGAACAAAAAAACGACCATTAGTGGGGACAGAGCAGTCTACGCAAAACTAAAGTATAAAATATATACTTACCTAAATGATTACATTTTTTATAATAA
>JAEAOA010000063.1:35000-158502 GCA_016746295.1 Potamilus streckersoni
TTGGAATGCTCCATTTATCTACACATTGAAGTTCACCCAATGTCAACAAATAAGTGCTGCAACTTCACCATTATGACACTATGTAGTGCTTATTTTTCAGTCAACTGAAAACTTCAAAGAAACTCAAACGGTATAGCTAAGATTCCTTCCAAACACAAAAGTTGAAGTAATATATTATGAATGAGCGTTTTATAGCTTAATGCTACGATCTGACCATCAAAACACATTCATGGGAAAAAGAATTTGCATCAACTATCAGTTGAGCTTTATAACGTTTGGAATTTCTTGTTTTCGTGATAGCATTGATTTATTTCAGTGACGTTTTTTTTTACAAATGAGAGTCTTATTCCCACGATGAAAAGCAGTTCGCGGAATGATTAGGTTGATAATTGGACCACTGTGTATGTGCGTGCGTGTGTGTGTGGTTTAGATTTTTAACGTAGCTTTAAACATAATCAGTCAAATCGCTACGATGTCTACAGTGTGTCAGTTTTCAATGATGTCTACTAGAGATATATCATGCCGCAAACATTTAGCAAGATGTTCTACATGTGACATTATATATTCACCCGGCTGACCAGTCCTAACACTAGCCTAGCCTTTTAATACTCAGCGCATTCAGACGCAGCTGTTAGTAACATTCCCACGATCAAATGCAGTGTGTTCTACTGCATGATTATGTTGATAATTGGATCTGTGTGCATGTGTGACTTTGAGTTTTAACGCACCTTTAAATATTTTCAGTTATATCGCTACGATGTATGCGATGTGACAGTTTACAGAAATGCCTAGCACTGGGAGATCGTGCCGGAGACGTGAAGCAAGATGTCCCACCGAGTGGCATTATCCTCTTCACTAGGCTGCCCATTCCTAACACTGAACTCTTAATACTGAGCGCCTAGCGCAACTGTTAATACAATTATTTTTAAGTTCAAATCGATCAAATGTGCCTTATTTCAAACTAGAACACACTTTCAGTCTGTAACGAAATCTTCTGACTACAAATCATATGGCGAATAACAGCCCTTTCAAGCGCAGTGGATCAAGCAAGAGATCACGTGTGTCAGAGATTGATTGAGATAGATAATATAAACTGATGACGAACAGTGGAAAACTAGTAACTAACTAGCCTGACCGCTTTCGATTCTTAATGACTCTTTTGCAAAGGCATATGCAAAACATAGACAAAGCAGACAAATATATATAAACATCATTATATTTGTAAAACTCTACATGGATGTCTCTACATGAATTAAACCTGTACATGCTCTATAGATGCATTATGTCTCAACAAGGCAATATAACACAAATAATTTTACTATATATTCTCTACATTTGTTTTTCAGTACTGAACTTTCCACTGTGTGACAATAAATACAAATCCTATGTTAATCTAAACTACCTTCAGTTTTTTTAGAAACCGAATTGTAAACAACATACCGTCCAACGAAACACAAATTTCACTTCCGAATCATCACCATGGCCTTATTACTCACTGTGCACTGTCGCCGAAAAAACACACTGACAACCACACCATAAACCCACATTCTAAAGAATAAACAATTACCTTTAAATCCTCACTAAGCTTGCATAAATGTAACACTTGTATCATCACCAAACGGAAAAACATGATCTAAAACTAAACTAGAACTAGATTCGTGCGTACTGAACAGGAATTATTAATTGTGGCCTGATTCCTGACAGGATAAATTTTTTAGTCAAGCTTTTACATTTGCATGCCACTATTATTTCAACTTCATAGTGAACTCTTGTGGAATTTCCTTTCCAGCAAGACATGTAACAGCTGTCAGATAGTGGACAGTGCTGGTGTTCACAGGGTGCAAGTTGTTGTCCAATAGTTCTTGGGAAATTAAAAATAAATTTGTTACATCCTTCATAATGTTATGAATTGCTCATTGCAGTCAAAACCTAATTGCTAATACGTGCCTAAGCCTTCTGAAAGTAGGTTTCAAGCTATAAAGATGTTTATCTATTAAAGTTTAATGAAAATTTTAAAAAACATTTAAATTGTAAAAACTAATTGGTTTTTTTTAAATTAAATTTTCATACAAGCTATAAAATTCAATTTGACAAATTTAAAACAGCAAAAATGAATAATGAATGGTATTTAATTTTGGGTCAGTACAATTGATAACATTATTCCCACGGTTACTGAAGCACGATAGCAAAAGCGATTTTGGAAGCTGATTGATTGATTGATTTAATTTTAACGGCGCACCAGCACTTTTAGGCTATTTAGCGCCATACAGTAGGTCATATTTGTAAAAAGAAAGGTTCAATATCGACCAGCGATATAGTAAAAAATCCATAGTAGTTAAATATAAAATGTTAAATGTTGGTAACAGTTAAAGATATTGGTTCCCGATCAACGGGAAATGTAAATGATGTATCTTGATGAACGATGTAAATAATAGTTGGTATTTGCATTAGTTAAAAATTAGTTTGGGTAAGATCATACAGTTACAGTTTAAAATAAAGATTTACTTCCTTTAGGAAATTTAAAATACTAGTGATTTGAATAGTATCAAAAAGTTCCTGCATGTCGTGTACATTATAGTATTTATCACGCGTAGGTTGCAGGTCGGAACACGTGGTCATAAAGTGTTTAACAGTAAATGGTACATTGCAAGGAACGCACTCTGGTGGATCTTCACCTTTTAGTATGTGTGAGTGGGTAATGTATGTATGACCGATTCTGATTCTTGCAATGACAACCTCCTCCCTATGAATAGTTCTGTAGGAAGGAGTCCATTCTCCCAAGATTGGTTTGATGGCATGAAGTTTGTTATTGATTGCATCATCCCATGATACCTGCCACTTTTGACGTAGATACTTTTTGATACAAGGTTTAAAATCAGAATATGGTAATTTAAAATCCGATGGTTCTAAAGATAGAGCCATCTTAGCAGCCCGGTCTGCTTCTTCGTTACCTCTAGTACCAATATGGCTAGGTAGCCAACAGTATACTATATTGCATGAGGCACTAAGCTCAGAGTTTTTGGAAGCAAATTGCAGTATGCCTATACAGATGCATATAAGTGAACATACTAAAGAAACAATGACAGGAGCTATGTTCCACATTTATTATTTCAGGTACTTTGGCAGTTGTTTGCATAACTAATAGCGAACTCAAATTTAAAGTTTTTATGGGACCACTGCCATGTTCTTTATAGCAAATATGCATTCCATTTTAATGTTGATAACTACAAAAGTCAACAAAGCAACAAAGATATAGGAAAATACAGTTTTATGGAGGTTCCACCCTACTGAACAAAGATGAGAATCTCTCTCATGAAGATCTAGGCCATGTCTTTGAGATGCTGTAAACAGTGTGCTGATTGGAACCTGCTTAAACCGGTTTATTTCGCTTACAAAATGGTAAAAATAAACAAGTTTACTCGAATGAAACCGGTTTTGGAATAGGACAGAACTGTTTGGAACCAGATGGAGCCGGGTGGAACCGGTTCTAACCATTTCGATCCGGTTTATTATGGTTTTTTTGGCTTAAAAATGGGTAATGATGAACATGTTAACTCGTCCGAAACCGGTCTTGGTGCCGGTTTAAACTGGCCAGAACTGTCTCGAACCAGAAGGAACTTAATGGATCCAGTTCTAACCGGATGGAACCGGTTGAAACCGGTTTTTGTCGCTAAACAAATGGGCAAAGATGAACAAATTTACTCGTCCGAAACTATTTTGGAACCGGTTTGAACCGACCTGGACTGCCAGGAACCAGATGGAACCAAACGGAACCGGTTCTATCTGGTTGGAACCGGATTAAACCGGATTTTTCGCTTTAAAAATGGTAAAGATAAACAGGTTTACATGTATTAAACCGGTTTTGGATTTGGACACAACTGACTGAAACCAGATGGAACGGTTTGGAACCGGTTTTAACCACTTTGAATTTGTTTAAACCGGATTTTGCGTTTAAAAAAGGGTAAACATGAGCAATTCAACTCGTATGAAACAGGATTTGGTACCGGTTTCAAGCGGCTAGAAATGCCTGAAAGCAGATGGAACCGGTTGGAACCGGCTTGAACCGGACTTTTTGCACAAAAAAACGTTTTTAGTACCGGTTTTTAACGACCAGAACTGACTGGAAGCAGATGGAACCGCTTCGAACCGGTTCTTACCGGTTGGAACCGGTTTAACCGGTTTTTCGCTTAAATATGGGTTAAGATTAAGAAATTTACTCGTCCGAAACCGGTTATGGAATCGCATTTGAACCGGACAGATCTGCCAAGATGCAGATGTAACCGTTTCTAACCGGATAGAACAGGTTAAATCCGGTTTTTTCGCTTAAAAATGGGTAAAGATGAACAACATTTTTTCGTCTGAAACCGGTTTTCAGAACTAGACAGAACTGCCTGAAACCAGATGATACCGGTTTAAACCGGTTCTAACCGTTTGGATCCGTCTTAAACCGGTTTTTCGCTTAAAGAAATGGGTTAAGATGAACAATGTTTCTCGTCCGAAATTGGTTTTGGAATTGATTGAACAAGCCAGAACAGCCTGTAACCAGATGGAATGGAACTGGTTCTAACCGGTTAAAAAGGGACGAAATCGATATAGACCAAGTTTTTTGCTTACCAAATGGGTGAAGATAAATACTTTTACTTGTCCGAAACCGGTTTTGGAACCGGTTTGAACTGGACATACCTGCCTGGAACCAGATGGAACTTTTTGCAACCAGGTCTAACCGGTTGTTATCGGTTGAAACCGGTGTTTTTTGCTTAAAATAATGGGTAAAAATGAACACGTTTACTCGTTCGAAACCAGTTTTGGAATCGGTTTGAACCGGCCAGAACATTCTGGAACCAGGAGCAAACGGATGGATCCAGTTCTAACCGAATGTAAATGGTTGAAACCGGTTGGATCCGGCTTAAACTTTTTTAGCTAAAGAAAATTGTTCAGGATGAACACGTATACTCGTCCGAAACCGGTATTAGAACCGGTTTGAACCGGCCAGAACTGCCTGGAACCAGATAGAACCGGTTGGAACCTGTTTATACCAGTTTTTCGCTTACAAATGGTAAAAGGTTAACACGTTTTCTCGTCAGAAACCGCTTTTGGAACCTGTTTAAACCAACTAGAACTGCCTTGAACCAAATTGAATCGGTTCAACAGCTTGTACCGGTTGGAACCCGTTTAAACTGATTTTTGTGGCTTAAAAATGAGTAAAAATGAACAAGTTTACTCGTCTGCAGCTGGTTTTGGAAATGGCTTGAACCAGCAAGAACTGCATGTAACCATAAGGAACAGGTTGGAACCGGTTAAACAGTTTTTTCGCTTAAAAGATGGATAAAGATGAACAGGTGTACTCGTCCGAAACCAGTTGTGGAACCGTTTTTAATTCGCCAAAACTGCCTGGAACCTCATGGCATCGGTTGGAACCGGTTTAAAAATGGTTAAAGATGAACAATTTTATTCGTCCGAAACCGGTTTTGAACCTGGCTTGAAATAGCCACAACTGCCTGAAACCAGGTGTAACCGGTCGACACCGTTTTAAACCGGTTTTTTCCGCTTAACAATTGGTTAAGATTAACATGTTCACTCGTCCGAAACCGGTTTTGGAACTGCATTTGATCCAGCCACAACTCTGCGGATGCAGATGGAACCGGTTGCAAAGGGTTGGAGCCAGAGAAAAACCTGTATTTGGCTTAAAACAATGGTTAAAAATAAAGAGGACTACTCGCCTGAAACCGGTTTGGAGCCGGCCATAACTGCCTGGAACCAGAAGAAATCGGTTGGAACCAGTTCTAACCTGTTGGAGCCCATGTAAACCTGCTTTTTCGCTTAAACTATGGGTAAAAATGATCACGTTTCCTCGTCCGAAACCGGTTTTGGAACCGCCTTCAACCTGATTGGTCTGCCTGCAACCAGATGGAACCAGTTGGAACCGGTTCTAACTGGATGGAACCAGATTAAGCAAGCTTTTTTCGCTGACAAATAGGTAAAGGTGAACAAATTTGCTCTTCTGATACCAGTTTTGGAACCGGTTGGACCCGACCTGAACTGCCTGGAACCTGATATAACCTTTTGGAACCGGTTTTTCACTTAAAATAATAGGTACAGATGAGCAAGATTACTCGTCCAAAAGCGGTTTTGGAAACTAACAGAACTTCCTGGAATCAGATGGAACCTGTTTAAACCGGTTTTTTCGCCAACAAAATCTGTAAAAGTGAACATGTTTACTCGTCCGAAACCGGTTTTGGAACCCGTTTGATCCGGCCAGAACTGCCTTGAACCAGAAGGAACTGGTTCTACTCGGTTGGAACCCCTTTAAACCGATTTTTTCTCTTAACAAATTGGTAAAGATGAACAGGTTTCCTCGTCCGAAATAGGTTTCAAATTGGTTTAAACAGGCCAGAACTGCCTTGATCCAGATGGAACTGATTCGATCCGGTTCTACCCGGTTGGAACCCCTTTAAACCGATTTTTTCTTTTTAACCGGCCTGAACTGCCTGGAACCAGATGAAACAGGTTCGAATCGGTTTAAACCGGTTGTTTCGCTTACAAATGGGTAAAGGTGAGCATGTTTACTCGTTCAAAACCGGTTTGGAACCCGTTTGAACGGACCATATCTGCCTTGAACCAGATGGAGACTGTTCAAACCGGTTGTACCCGGTTAGAAACCGTTTAAGCCGGTTTATAGCTTTAAAATTGGTAAAGATGAACAAGTTTACTCGTCCGAAACAGTTTGTGGAACAAGTTTGCACTGATCAGAACTCCCTAGATCCAAATGGGACTGATTTAAACCGGTTTTTTGCCTTACAAATAGGTAACGTTAAACTGGATAACTCGTCCGAAACCGGATTTAGAACCGGCCTCAACCAGTCAGGACTGCCTGCAACCAGATGCAACTAGTTGGAAATGTTCTAAACGGTTGGAATCGGTTTACACCAGTTTTTTTCACTTAAAAAATGGGTAAAAATGAACAAGTTTACTTGTCCTAGACCGGTTTGGGAACCGGAGATTTGACACGCATCTTGATTCATAATATTAGCATACTTGCAACAAGCGTTGCATTTGAGAAAAACTGTTCACGAACTGGCATCACACAAGCAGTGAAATGGAGGTCAGAGGCGACGTTCTACAGCTTTTCCTTGTTGTATTTTCTTTCAAAGAAGGTTCAGCAAGATATGATAAGGTTTACTGCAACAACATAATAGTTTTCATCTGCAACATCGTAAAGACGCTGCTTCCTGACTTCCGCTGCATGTGAGGCAGGGAAATATTGCCCATTTATATGCCTCCTATATGTAGTCTATTATCCAGCCAGGTTGATCTATAGGTGGCTCCGAATATTAGGGGAATGGAGTTTGTCCTTTCAGAAGTAAAGGGATATAACACCCTCCACCTTTTTCCTATATACATTTGCCTCATATATATATATATATATATATATATATATATATATATATATATATATATATATATATATATATATATATATAATGCGTTTTTGCGATGTAATAATTGTCACTCGAAATTTTATCATTACACTAAAGTTGTCCTTAACTTGTTTCATAGTATAGTTTGTCTTAGAGAATGGGCAGTGTTTTATTCGCATTAAATCATAATTTCACTGAAGATTTAATTTTCCTCTAACTACCTAAAACAATTTCAACATGTAAACTTTGTTGAACAATTAACAAGTAAAAGCAATTATAGTTTAATTGTTTTCAATGATGATATAAATTTCAACCTTTATGAAACATAATACGAAATTCAAGATTTTATTTTTTATGTTCCTTTCATTGGACCCTACCATGGCCTTTCTCTCTTCTGACACGGCTTATAAATATTTATTTCTGATATTTTAATTTGTGGATTCTACCGTTACAATTGTCATCTATGTAAATATATTATCTTTTAAGATGTGGCACAAGCAGCAGCAAAATTTGTATCTAACTTACTAGTTTATTTTATCAAGTTCGAAATATTATTTGTGTAAGCACAAATAAGTTTGAATTAAATGAGTTTTATGCCAGATTCTTCTGTGTCAGATCTGTATGAAATTATTCTATTTAGTTTGTTTTGAAAATGCTTTGATTGTCTCAACGGCGGATTCGTTATGGTGGAAATGCATAATTTATTTATCTACAACGAAACTCAATCAAGTATTTGTATATTTTGTTAGGGAAGGTTTTGATAAGAATTTCTCTAAATGACCTTCTTATCTTGCGCTGAGAAATGGTTATAATCCCCCATAAAACATGCAAATTTCTTAAAGAGTTGATATTGCTACTATTGTTCCCAACAATAATAATGAGCAAATTTCATCCCATAAAGAACATCACACGCTTATATTTATATGGTGTTTTATCCAACTTGATTACTTACAAATTTATCTACAAAAAATAAGAAAGAATTGTGCTAACTAGCTTATTAATTATTATTAATTTTTAAACGGCTAAGGCCGATACCAAATGGTCAATATATCTACAAATATTGACAGTTTTGTTGTCAGAATACTATGATGTGTATTTGGTTAAATACTAAATAGAGTATGATAGACAGAGAGAAAAAGCTGATAATTATTTTTCAAATACAGATGATCTATTTGCAGCACGTAGTCTGAATATTTTACATTATGGTAACAACAACCATTTTGTCGTAGATTATCATCATGTGGGCAAAATTTAATATCCATTACAACAAGAGTTTTTCAACTAAACAGAGTTCTAATTTGATAGATGGTCTTGTTACAGAAGGAGTCAATGCTGATGGATGAAAGACAGGAAATAAGAAAAGTGATTGCTGTGAGCAAGCGGAAAGGTGACTTGGCTTTACCACAAGGTGAGACCATAAGCACAAACAAAAGAACCCAAAATGAACCATATATTAATTATCTGGTATTCATTAACCTAAACAGCTAAATACAAGAGAGATTGGACACGAACTATGAAATAGTAGGATGATCCGTGTCAGAGAGTTAATATTTTGTTGATTAGTTGGGACTTAACGAATGGTGACTTCCCGATTTACGCTATTATATATATATATATATATATATATATATATATATATATATATATATATATATATATATATATATATATATATATATATATATATATATATATTAGATGCATACCGAGTGCACGACAACGGTATCAATCGGTATTACATCCTATTTAAATACAATTCATACCCAATATTCTTTTTCATGGTTTCTCTACTAGTTTCTGTTTAAGGTAACCGCAGTTTATTGACTTCTTTATGTGTTCCAACATGGGATCATCGTTTTAAGCTGGATTAACCAGCTCATTGTAGCACACAATAAACATCTAATTACTATTTCATTTAATTCTCCTCTAAGCGAAAAATGTCATGTTTGAAATTGCAAAGGTTTACAGTACGTTGCACGGCAATCAGTAACGTTTTACAGCCTATATTTTTATTCTAGTTCCTGTTATAAAATTATAATAATCGGGACTTTACATATCGTACGAAGCAGAGTAAACATTTCATATATCTGTTACATATAGACTGGACAGTTTTTTCTCTTCCTTGCAACTATGTTGTTTTACAAAAGTCGATACTGTTTGGGTGTTTTCTTCTAATTTGTGAGTTGTCTAATTCCCGGTGATCAGTCGAGCAACCACCTATCCTTATAATGGTGGACAATTTAAATTAAAGCAAGTTTAACATAACTATGTGGACAAGGTTTCCACGTAGCTTAGGACCTCCAGCGTGAATGATAATACTCATAAAATTGATGACATGGCGTATTGTTCAACTGCTGAATGCAACAGCGTCAAATTATTCAATACTCTAAGAAAGGGAAATTGAAAACCCCTGGGGATGTATCCATCTAACATAAGTTATGTAAAGTTATTTTCTTATACAAAGGTTTAAAACCAAAATGTATCATGAGTTGTTTTACATAAACCTAATGAATTAGTAATCTTGTTTTCTTTGGTTCTTTTGCATATACTAAGTGACCAAAATAATTGTTTACACAAACTTGTTTTAAGGGGTTTAGAAACAGACTTTTGTGAAATTAATTTCAGAGCATTAAAGATGTATCTCAAGTTCTATGTAATGTTCGGTAAAATAGAAATATTCGCATATTAAAAGAATTTGTCTGATGCACATGTGTAAAAGCAAACTTAAATATTGTGGAGAAATGAGTGGCTTTAAACATGGATCGGTGTTTTTCACCTTAAACAATGCTCGATGAAGCAAACGTTAAGGCATGAACTGGAGATCTACTGGCCGAAAACGTTTTCAGGGAAGCAATAAAAGGCTGCATGTTTCTCTTTCAGTTTTAAGGGAAAACATCCTTGAAAATCAGATTTTGTTAGAGGGTCATATTTTATGTCAGTTAAATTCCATTTATATTTAGAACAAACAAAGCCTAATATTTGGAAAATATTATTTCAGTAAGAGCAGCGACAAAATGATTTGTCATGTTGACCGTATTAATGGCAATTTTAAAGATCCGATCACCACCATATATATTCAAGGACAAAACATGATAGCAAGAGAAACCCCTACATCGGTATTACTTTCTGTTTAGACTTAGCGATAACTTGATTATCCAGCCTGAATCATGACACTCGTATAATTGATGACGTGACTGTGGCATATTCGATCCTGTGCTCGATTTAACACCGATAAATTATCCAGTACTCGAAGGAAGCAAAATTGAAAAGCCACGGACTCTTTCCAGTAAAAATTATTATGCAACGTTTCGTTTTCACAAATCGCTACAAATCGTTACAAACAGCATGTATAAGGAATTCTTTATATGTCAAGAATTCATTCATAATCTCGTTCTTACTTTATATGTATATAAAATTATAAGAATTATTTTACGGAAGCAATATGCCACTTTTGTGTTAAGCGGTTCACAGAGTTTTGTAATTTAGAGTATAGGAGAGGGTTGTTCTCAAACTGGATAGTTTGTTACTATAAACATAAACCTGGATGCCACCGTTTAAATTAAAGTCTGATTACCATGTTGTGAAAGAAGCGGCTTTTAACACGAATCTGTTTTCATCTCCCTAAAAATTAAAGACGAGTCAGGAATAACTCGAAGAAACTGAAGATCTATTGGCTAAAAATAGTTTCCAGGAATACAACATAAGCCTATCTTTTTCTCTTGACATCTGCTGAGGTTTGAGTAACAAAATCTCTAAAAGTGCAATTTTCCAGATGGTCGCTGTGGCGCCCATATTTGATCGATACCACCTCTTCGCTCAGACGCAACTAAATATTGTGTGTAAAGCAGTATTCGTTCAAGAACAGCAGCAATAGCACGATTGGCAGGATCATCATCTCTACCGTAACTTTGAAGGTTCGATAGTCATCATTTATGTTTAAAGTCTAGACGTTATAAGAAGTAAACTTCCTACGTTGGTATGACATTCTGTTCAGGTTTAGCCATAACAAAATTCTCAAAATGGACACCATTGCGATGTTATAGATGTTACATCGGCCTCATGTTTACATAGCACCAAGTAGACATCATAATATTGTTTGGACATTACCCCATATATTTTAGACATCTGTTCAGCATGAGTGAAATTAATAAGAATTTTCAAATTATAAGTGTGGTGATAATATCGTCATTTGCAGTTTAAGACAGGCATCATTAATAAAGCTGTCCTAACGACTAACCATATACATGTATATACGTTTGTTTCTAAACTATGGCCAGTATTACAGAGACAACTGACTTTAATATCAGGAACTTCACGTTTGACAGTGTTTACATTTTATTTGGTACAAGGTATATAACAAACACGTTGATGGTCAGTCGACTACTTTGTGTCCAGTACATAGTTCTGCTGTCACCGATTTCCATGCTACAATTGTTGACTATAACATACCTATAAAAAGCATTTGAATATTCATCCTTTTGTGTTGATAAGTGTTGCCGTCATATGGACGCATATTCTCAGACAATAAATTTTACACCTGCATGTGATTACCCACCTCCAATTTGTTTAAACTAATAAATACATTTAGTAACTGGAATAAAGAAATCATATGGGCGTAATGCGAACATATTAAGATGCTGACATAAATATGTAACAATTATCAAACCTATCCATCAAACGTGTCCAGACGATTTGCGTTCAGAAGATTTGCTCAAATAAATCTAACTTATCTACATAAAGTGAAATCGCTCTATCAAACCTAGCAGAAACAAAGTATTTTACGTATATGCACATTTTCAAATAACGAAGTAACATATTCCTATTCTCACGGCTATAAATTTATAGATATCACGCCAGATAACAATTATCCTAAGTTTTATAAGGCAATAAGTGGCTTAAGAGGTGTATTACTCAAATTTATTTATATGAGTTCTTTCAATGGCACCAACAAAAAGGAAAATTAATATATTTACTGCCCAGTCTTAGGTATTACCAAAATTATTTTAGGAAGCCTTTATTACAAATGGGCTTTACAAAACTCGTACGTCATGCTTTATGGGCGTATAACTATGTTTGTTGGTTACCGTTCAAATAACAGTAGGGCAATTATTCACCACATCAGTTACCATGATCAATCCACCTTCACCACACTACCAACGGCCAACCATTGACTGTTACACATCCCGAAAAGCAAGGCAACTTCCCAATGTCGCACACTACAAGAAAAACAATGTTAATCACCATTTTCTTCCGTTTGATATGTACATACGTCTGTTTGAATAATCGTTTTGTGCCCATTCACTTTCAAAGAATGACAGTGTTTGCTTTCCAAATAGTCACTTGTCCAACGATAGAAATGACACTTTCACTGATGTGTAGTAGCTCGCTGCATTGTGCTGTTGATGTATATTTGTGTGTTCCTATCCATGAAAAATAAGCTTTTCATCTTGCAGGAAGACACTGCTGAGAACATAGAGTATTTTATTTTCGCCCGTAGAAAGATTCCTTGTACAGTTACACGTACTCAAGTTCTTTTTTCAGTTCTAAACCAATACTCCATATCAAATAAACACGAATATCAATGCACTCTAGGAGATCAAAATAAAGTGTTGTTATTATTATTAGTAGTAGTAGTAGTAGTCATTTTTACCAAAATACATGAAGAAAGACCCATTCCAACCCGTACAAGATAAAGTTCCTTTTTACCACAGTGGTTGATGATTTTCAGTTTTTTGTGGGACTAAATATCCTATAAAGGCAGCACCAGTTCTTGAATTCACTGGTCAATCGATCAATATAGTATTTTTCTATATGCAATAATTCTTGGTATATTATATGTATATTTTGCTTACATACATACATACATACATACATACATACATACATACATACATACATACATACATACATACATACATACATACATACATACATACATACATACATACATACATACATACATACATACATACATACATACATACATACATACCTATCTACCTGCCTGCCTGCCTGCATACATACATGCATACATACATACATACATGCATGCATGCATATAGATAGATAGATAGATAGATAGATAGATAGATAGATAGATAGATAGATAGATAGATAGATAGATAGATAGATAGATAGATAGATAGATAGATAGATAGATAGATAGATAGATAGATAGATAGATAGATAGATAGATAATGTTTATATATATATATAATTCATGAAAGTATTTACCGTATATATATATATATATATATGAGAACTGTTACCAATTTTGTATATTAGTTGCAATTATAATGTATATATCTATCTGACGTTCGTAGATTTAGACGAATTATACGGATAATTGTAAAATGTATTAACCAGACGTACCATACGGCTGTTTCACTTGTCTGTCGCCTATTTAGGCAAATATCAATTAGCCTGCCCCACTAACGGATCAATATAAACAGCATATATATGATCGATATTGTTATAAACTTGACGTTTAACGGCGCAAGAACTAAGGTACGCTATTGAATGGCTTGGCAAGTGAACATAGCGTCTTGTCAAGCCAACTGGAATTGATCTGATGGTACGAAGTTTCACAAGTTGGCCAGCAGCTAATATTAGCAATCCTGGGTCTTTCCACCGAGACCTATAAATGTATTTTCCCCGAACAGTGAGTTTCTTTTGTATCTGTCATTCACTCTTTTGGGAGATTTGTGTAACTGTTACATTGCTTACATTGTACATTGTTACATTGCGAAACTCAATAGCAGCGTCACGACCCTTTCGTTACTTCCGTCACTCCAGAAGGTATTGTTGGCTCCAACTTCTATCACTTATCATTCCAAAACATAAAACATTTCACGTATGTCTGATATCTGGATTAGGAATCGGGTATGTTATCCACCAAAGAGAGTTGTTCCTCTCTCTAGTCTTTCTGATGATGTGCTTTACGCTAGCGTACTTACGTTGAAGTGACTGATAGAGAATTATATCACCTTTGTCTTCTTGTTATATTTTCATCAGCTATTATGGTATCCACGTCAACCAAGAATACTGACCAGGGCAAAGGTGAAATAAGCTGTCTTTATATCACCTTTTGTAGCCCATTATTTATGTAATAGATTTGAGCAAAAAATCTGCAGTATTCAACTACTAGTTCGTCTTCTAAAAAAATAAAAACGACCATATTCACTGAGCCTTCTCTATGATTTCTGCATCCTCAGCTAATAGTATATCCACGCCTGTCGAATTGCACCTAGTGCATCCCAACAGGACCTGATGATATCTAGAGGTCAATGGGAGTTATGTCACAATTTTAAGTGTAAGAAAGTTGCGCAATGTTGCCCTCACTCTCATGTACAAACCTGAGTCAAGTGGCATGACGATATTGACGCCTCTGGAGACAAAACCCGATGCAGTTGATGGTCACCAGATGCTACTGCACTTGAGCTTATGCTCTGCTCTTGTCATCAGCCTTCAAAGCCAGTGAATGTGTATCTATGTTTTTCCGCCTATTCCACATAAAAGGACTTTCTAGGTGGACCCAGATTTAGCTGGCCATTCTAAGTCTATTATCACATGCAACACGGTTTATTGTTATTAGCGATATCAGAGGTTACCTGACCGGACGATGATATATATGTATACCAGATGACATTTTCACAAAGGTAAACTGTGTTACATATACAAAGAAATGAGGAAACAAAACACCATTGAGCAGAAAAACATACTTCTGGTAGTCTGGAAAAGTTGCAACTAACAAACGCTCCTCTTTCTTATATGCATAGAACTTAAAATAACATACATTTTATTTATTATACACTTCTATTACAAGTACCTTTATCAGTATAAACTGAAGAAATTTTATTAAAAAATTGGAAGAGAATGTTTTAAGTGTTATTAATTGTACCTTTTGCAGAGGAGTGCTGGGCATGGCGCTATCGGGTTTCTTCGACAAACGAACGATAAGCTTTGCATAAACATATTAAAATATTCAACATATGAAAACAACGGAAGTCCAGATATATATATATATATATATATATATATATATATATATATATATATATATATATATATATATATATATATATATATATATAAAATTATATATATATATAAATATATATGTATATATATATATATATACATATATATATATATATATATATACATATATATATACATACATATATATATATATATATATATATATATATATATATATATATATATATGTATATATATATATATATATATATATATATATTGGCTATACTTTAATATAAACTCAAATCTTGCCTGAGATTTATGAGATTTAAACTCAAAGTTAGACTATAATATACATGCAAGACTTGTCGGTGATGTAAACTCATGGGTAGACTTGAATATCACCTCAAGGGTACTGTAAACGCAAAGCTTAAGATTGATGTAAACTAAATTATAAACACTAATATAAACTTAGTGTTAGATTGTAATGTAAAGGCAAGGCTAGACCCAAAGCTACACTTTAATATAAACTATAACTATGTATATATAACTCTATAGAAAATATAACTAATATAAACTCAAGGCTTGACTGTGATATAAACTTAAGCCATGACTCTAATCTAAACTAAAGGCTAGAATGTGATGTAAACTCATGTATAGACTGTAATATAAACTTAAAGCTAAATTATTATTCCCATGATAACATTATGTTATATTGTTTTTTGTTGGGGTTTTTTTGCTGCTACTGTCAATATAGTCACCAAATATTAGTGAAATGAGCATTATCAGAGACTCAAAGAATGTCCTTGATTTCACAAATGCGACACGGAAATGATAACTAATTCAAAAACAGTTTACTGCTTAACCAATGCTACAAGAAAAGAAGAATGTACACAACAAACAAACACAGCTATAGCCTTACAACAAATATATGAACCAGTTTAAATATTTTAAAAAATGTAAGCCGTCTAGTAAAATTCACAAAATTTAAAATCTATCGATGTCAATAGTAAGTAATTGTACACATGTCAAACAAAGTATTCTGGAGAGGTCGTGTTTCTCTCATTTTCAAAGAGTACTGACGATTGGAAAGAAAACACCTGTATGAATATTTGTATTAAAACAGGATATATTAATAAATTGCAATATAAGACACGGACGTTATGTTACGTAGTACCTTTGCCAACACCTTAAACTAAGCAAACAATGTCAATATGATCTACCGAAAGCAAATTATGATACCTAACACCAAACAAAGCAAACCAAAGACAGTGATACCATGAATTGGTGTTAGTGGAGTTAGTGGTTGTTATTGGTTCCAATATTGGGTAAATTATAAACTCTATCAGGCAGCATAAATTAGAACTAGGTGCATGCGTACGTACACTCACTGATTATAAAATCATTAGTAAGCACGTTTATTAATTTCGGACTTTTTATTTTTTATTTTTATTTTTGTGCCATTATTGTAACATCAAGTCTGCAGATGTGCAGACGTAGTTTTGTACTGTATTTATATATTATTTCAGATCAGAAACATTTTTCAGGAATATACAGTGGACACAAATGTGCTCCTTGGACTACAAATATTATCCTGGAACAACTTGGATTTATTCAAAGGAGTTATAGATAAAGACATCTTGACATCGTCACGATATTTTGCAGATAAGTACATTTTCGGCACTGTAATTTATATGAAACTTTTCAGGGACTAATATTTAATTTTTAATTTCACATTCCTTCCAGATATTCCTTTTTTTCCTTTTTGGTACATTAGAAGTACTTTACATTTTGCTTACGTGGATAAGACAAATATGTTTGTAAAGAAAAACGTTGCTATACCTTATTATTTTTATATATTTCACAAAATGTAAAAGTGTTTACAGAATTCCGGATGCAAATTAGTAGTTACACTATGTCACTGCAGCATCGAGGTAAGTCATTGTCGATTTCAAAAGCAAGATATAACCAAAGTTAATCTTATTAACTATATCATAATAAGTTTGCATTCAAATTGTCTCCCTTTATATATAATTGCTCCTAAATATATTTACATATAGCATGAAGCAAAACAAATTATTTAAAAAGTGAAAAGAAACAATTTTCAACACACAGACGGCATTATTATTCAATATTTGACATAATCTCCTCACAATCAGTGCTTTAACATAGCGTTAATCTAACAGCTCATGTACACACTAAATTTAAACCTTTGATGTTTTAATTCTTCCAATGTACATAATATAAAACAGACACACACACACACACACACGTATATATATATATATATATATATATATATATATATATATATATATATATATATATATATATATATATATATATATATATATATATATCTATATATATGTACATATATATGTATATACATATACATATATATGATATATACATATATATATAATTATATACATATATCTACATATATATATATATATATATATATATATATATATATATATATATATGCGTTGAAGGCACACAGTAAGATAACACCGAATACATGACCACTAGCTTTTTTGTGTAACTCAGTAAAATCTAAGTAGAGGTCGCGCGATTAAACCTCGGCCAAATGGTAATAAATATAGATAAATGGTTCAAGAAGCTGCTTCGGTAGCCCGTCAGCATTAAGCGGTTAGTGTCTGATCGGCCTGGTGTTCCGAATAATGTGACTGGGTGGGAAATCATCCTATATATCTGTAGCATGATGTCTCAGTGCAGCATATCACTATAATATGTCACAGTGCAGACATCGTAGCGAGATGACTGAAACTTTTTAAAGCTGCATTAAAATCTAAATATCACACACTCGTCTAGCTATTAAAATCAAAGCACAAATCCGCAATCATAAATAAAATTCAAATCAATCATAGCGCTCTAATTAGTAAATGAAGATCCGTGGCAATGTCAGTATTTTTTATGCCGCTTGATTTACATAAACATGAATGTACAAAGAATTTACGGGTTCCCGCTTTCTTTGCAAATATTGGTGGTCAATTTAGTATCCAAAACCAAATATCGTGTAACCTCCAATATTTATATTCTTGTCAATATGTTTTCTTTAATAACAATGTAAATTTAAATTAAGGTATGTGAGTTTATGATTCCTTTTTTTTGTTGAAAGATAGTGGTGAAGGCCTGTGTTCTTTTCGTGAATTCGGTAGCTCCATGACGAGAGGCTAAAATTTAATTTATTATGCAATTTTATATTTTGTAATTCAACTATATTTTGTGTATGTATTTGTGTTAATACTCGTGGAACAAATATGAATGAAAACATCAAGTTCCAGAGCGTCAAGAGCAGATAAATGATATTTGTTTTCAGTGGAAGCAACGCTACTAAATAAAGGATAGCCTCCGTCTGAACCTTCGCAGAATGAACGGTTGCTTTGGAAATGGTGCGAAACGTAATACGGTAAAAATAATATATATATATATATATATATATATATATATATATATATATATATATATATATATATATATATATATATATATATATATATAAATCGATAAATTGTTCTTTATGCTGGAGTTTAAAAAATATGTTTTAAGTGTTCGATTTTTGTTTTGCTTTTTATCTAAATATGTTTACAATATACGCAATTCTCAGTGAAAGCATGAGTGAGTTATTTTGGAACTAGATTATGATTAGATTTAAAATACAAAACAAGAGTTATTCAGCTCATAAATATCAACATGATTTCGTTATCTAGGAGTATAAAGCAATTAATGCGAGTCGTCATTAATCTCAAAATTTCATTTTGTTAAGAATTAAATGGCGTGGAAAGAGAGTGTACATTTAATAGTAATGTAATATGAGTGGCTCAGGACTGTCATTGGTATATTGAATAGTTATAAAATTGACATAGGATATATTTTAATTATACATCTTTAATTTACTACAACAAAGATTATACAATTGTAAATTTCACTTTCATCTGTGTATTTTTCGTAACATCTAGCTATTTTAGACTAAAAGCTTAAAACAAAGAAAATGTATTCGACACACGCCGGACACAGGACAACAGCCTTATGATCAGCTGACCTAAACTTTTAGTACCTGGAATGCAACTAGATCCCGTGCTCCTGGTTTCTATTTAAGGTATCCGCATTTAGGAGACATTTTTATGTGCTCAATCAGTGGATTAGCAGTGTACTGTTAATTGACAAGCCTAATAGTGCAAAACAATCTAACAATGATTCCATTTTCTACTCCTAGAAAAAAAAAACTTATGTGTTTTGTACAGTAAAAATTGAAGACGTTCACAGAAAAGGTGCTTAACATTTTAAAACGCATTGAAAAAGGTATAGGAAATCATTGTCGTTCAAACTACACTAAATGATGATAGTCATGACAAGTGTAAGTTTTCTTAACGTAATAATTAATTTATAACTTGTCCATTACCCAGTATCGTTTTCTCTCGTAGTAACTAAATTCCTTTTCAATGGAGCGTAGGGCACATAAATATCTGTATTTTGTGTTCTGGCTACCCTTGTTTAACAAGGTCCTCCGACTAGGAAACGTAAGCAGAGCGGCAATGTTTCCAAAAAAAAACTTCTAGAAAGAGGACCAAACTATTAGTCTATATTTAAGTGATCACTAATTTTTGGTCGTACAAGCTATGTATGACTTTTTTAAAAACTCAGAGTTAACCCTACACCAGGTCTCGCTATAATTCTAAAAAAATATTTCATGAGTTTTTAAATTAGAACGCTTATTATGCCTGATATTATATTTCGTTAGAGTTAGTGATAATGTAAAGGATAAAATATTTAAAACAGGGGATTTCAAACGTCAAAGACATTTTCTTGTTCTTAAACAAAAGAGTACAGACATGTCTCAAAATGTCTTCAAAGAAAAAGCATTTTTCCTTTAAGCATATATTTCAAACTGTTATGGATTTATACCCGGGTGAAACGTTTTGAGAGTTTAGTGCAGCTGGAATCTGAGCACTATATTTCAGAATAATACAACTACGAAGTAAGTTGCACTTTGACACAAAATATGTCGTACTTAAATTCATTCTTATTTCATAGGCAAGAGGGACCTTTAACAGAATATTGTTGAAGTGCAACCTACCTATGTAATAAAAGCTTACTTTTGAACATTCATAAATTTGTATAATTTCCAAAGTTTCATCAAGTTGAAAAATTAAATACTATATTTAAAATTGTCTAAAGATACCTCAGAATGATATACTTTTTGTTTCTATTTCATGTGCCCTATCCCCTAAAATGACGATGTTATAATAAATAATTGTAATTTGTTCATGTATCATACCTTAAAATAAATAAAATGTAGAGCTTAGAGAATTTTCATAAAAGCAGCTACAATGGTACAAACTAAACGTTAAACGAATGGCGCACTTATATCGGTGCTGTTTTAGTATGTATCACATATTATATAAATAGTACATCCAAGATATCATGTCTAAACAGCGGGAACAACGATATAGGCGTGATTCAAATAAGAAACAGTTCTTCTATTATCAATTTTAAGAGTACACTACATTTCGATATAAGTGTAATTTCAGAACATATCCACTAAGATAAAAGAGACTGGCAAACTTCCCATTCAGGATTAAAGTTAAAATGCAATTAATCGAGAGAAGAAACGTTTGATATAAATAAAGTATCATTCCTCTCCCTGCTTTTCGGAGAAACAGAAGCTACAAAATGTTTACCTGATGCTGAAAACATTATGATCAAACTATTAAATACAAGTCATATAATTTAGCTACTGAGTTAGATTTACATGAATGTTTATATGCTATTACTTTGCAAGCAAAAATAATAAATTATATCTTTTAATTTCATGATTTCATGATTTTGAGTATAAATTTATTGCCAATTAACCCTAGTCCACGTAATTATTCAAGAAAATTACACTGTCAATTCGAATTAATGAGATATTCCATCTGATGGGAAGTAAATGATATATCTAAAAAATATATATATATATATATATATATATATATATATATATATATATATATATATATATATATATATATATATATATATATATATATATATATATATATATATATATATATATATATGTATATATAGGTAGTAGTTGCTTTGCCAGTATTTTAGAAAATGAAAAGTGCTATACCGTCAGATGATAAGCCGTTCGCATGATATGTATGTTTCATAACTTTCAGGGTTTGATGACTCGAAAATTCCTCTGCTTCATTACTTGTTTAATTCTTGTAACAAAAAATATTATTGATAGTCCGAAAATTGAAATGCATTAGCAAGAATGATATGAGATGGGTACGAAACTCATGACCAATATATAGCCAAAATGTTAACCTTAACAAACCTTTGACAAAACTGCCGATGGCTCCTTTTCGCTTTCTACTAACATGAGTTCCATAAATGAGCACCAATTCAATGCCGAACTTAAATGGCCTCAACTATTCAGAAATTGTACTCTTAGGTAATAATACCAGGCTCAACAAAATCCTGATATCGCGCAACTAGCGCCCACAAATCTCCACACCAAATTCCTGGCGGTTAACCAAACAATTTGGGACAGCATGAATAATTCCAGCAATTAAAATAGTCTTTTGTATTCATTATTTGGATAGTAACAACGGTAAGAAATATTGATTTGGATAGCATATCCGTTGATTCTGAGATCATGTTTAATGTGATATTTTCTTGCCTAAGATTGTTATGAACATATTAAAGTCGACAACATGATTCTGTGATGAAGAGTCATTAAGCCTCAGAAATTATATTAAATTTTGGCCAAGCTGGTTGTGAACAAATTTCACTCTTTTAAAAGTTTTAATATCCCTATGCATAACATCTTTCCTTTTGTAGCGTTGGCAAGATAATTACAGCTGTTGCCTCAGACAAACCAAACAGTTATGTATATATAGCATGCAAACAATAATTATATCTTCACATCCTGCTGGCATAATGAATATCATTTAATTGTTCGGTGTCAAGTGTTTCTTGGCAATAAGATATAGATCAAACAATGACAATTATGTATTTTATATTAATTTATAAATGTGTGCTAACACAATGTAACCGATAAACAAATTTTCTGACCATACCTTCATTAATACAATAGTTAGTGCATTATGGATTGCATAGCACAAAGATAATATAAATGTACGTTGTCAGCACACAAGTATATTTTAAACAAGTTGTCTCCATCTTTTATCAGAAATTTCTCTTTATTGTATCTCAACGAAAGTCCTATTCACTGACGACAGATTACACACACAGACCACTTTCACTTGCATTTTACATATTTTTCTCAGCCCACCCCATTTTGACATCAATTTGTGTCAAAAATATTGCTTCGAGCCCATGGATATATAGATAAAAAGGTAGAACAATACTTTACTAATGACCATTGGTCAGCTCTACTTTCGTCTGATATGATGTAAGCTTGGCAGTGATGTACCATGTAATATTTCACTACTGGTGTTCAGATATGCAAGGAATATTATTTCGACGCATCCGAGCAATAAGAAGTGAATTAGTAAAAACAATCAATTTCTGCAAGATATAAATTATTTTAATTAGAGCATTACTTAAATCTTTTTAAAAGACCCTCAATGATACCAAAATATGCTTTCTGCTACCATTCTGTCAGCCTCAAAGTAAATTCAACCAGCCAATGAAACAAGTATTACGCCAACAATGCCACCAACGTGCGTTCTGGTTAAATACATTTTAAACTGATGAACCTTTTCATGAGGGTGACAGAACGGCGTGAACAAAATCAGGTGCTTTTCCCTCTCAAGCAAGCAAGGGACCTTTGGTAATTAGGTTTTTTCTCGTTCATGTTTATATTAGAAAAATACTGTTTTATAATTATAGGTACAATCAGTTAGTACTATGATCAAATATTGTCTGCATGCGTACTGTGTGCCCATTCCAGCATTCCAACAATTACAAAGTGTCTGTCACAGTGTACACATCCGTACAGTACAAATCCCCCATCAATCCATGTTTGGTCTTGACTTCTCCATGACTATTTAGATAATTTGGGTCAAGCATGGCAAGAAAGTGGTGTTTTTTACAGCAAACATATGGATAGCCTCTTTTTAAACATAGCGGGATATTTTTAGAATATGCTATGTCATTATGATGTTAGTGTATGTACTTCATTAGAAAGAACAACATAGCCAGTTTACAAGTACAAGCCATAAGGCTGAATATATAATTTCTTAGGTCCATTTGTCCATCTATTTATTTTCGTCTGCAAAATAATTGGACTAATCCATAATCTTCATTTACCAAATTTAGTGGACATCATGCAGCTGAAATGAGAAAGAACCTCAGTAGTATTGTTCTTAAAAGGTCATAATGACTGAAAGAAAAGACGCTTAACATGTATCCCAAATATGAACCAAACGGTTGTGAATGCCTTGCACGTTTGGTAAGGATGGTGGATGATGATTTGTGTGTAAAAGTCCAAGAAAGGAGAAAAATCATTTTTCGTGCAGACATTTCAGTTATATATATATATATATATATATATATATATATATATATATATATATATATATATATATATATATATATATATATATATATATATATATTATGTTAGAAAGTTTCAATTAGATGTTATGTAAGAGTCTGCTTGCTCTGTTGGAAAATTGAGCTTGTTAGTAGTTATTTCTAACATAACCTTCTTCTCGTGTCTGGTTACGAGAAGGAAGAAAGTTTGGCATTCTTATGAATAAAGGTCACACCTATGTTGCATCTTGTGGGAATAAGCTCGGCTGAGAAGAGGTGGGATCGCTGTAAGAAATAGACAACACTCTCTGAAGCTTGAAGTCGCACTGTAAGAAATAGACACAACACGCTCTGGAGCTTGAAGTCGCAGTGTAAGAAATAGACGCAACACTCTCTGAGGCTTGAAGTAGAGATGCTTGAGGCTGAGACTCACCAGCCCACAGCCTTTTTTATATTTTGTAAGGTGGCGATCATCAGTATACCACGTTTTCATTCAAGGTCAGAGAGGTCTGTCTAATGAACAATGTCTATGTTCTAAAAGTCACGCGTATTCTTGCGTGATAGTCAATGACAGCTTTAACCTTTTGTCAAGTTTAGAGGGGAGGGGAGAGAAAGAGAGAGCATGCTTTTGACTGCCAAGGATGGTCTTTGCTCTCTATTAAGCTTACAAAGAGAGAGTGTGCATGCTGAGTAATTTTCCTAAGTAAACGACCTTTTGGATCATACATTGTCTATACCTTTCTAGTTGTAAGTAGTCATTCACGTTATGAACTTTTAACCCAACTAATTTTGTTGTTCTCGACTGGCTATCAGTTGCTTTGTTCCCAGTATCAGAACGCAATTAATAAGGGTTTATTGATTGACTTGTGAGGCAGTAACGTTGCTTCTATCCGTTGCTGAACTATTGAACTAGGCTTATTAATTAGATTAAAGCAGTCTTTTTCCATTACTAAGTCAAGTTGAGGAAACAAGGACAGAGTTTAATCTGAATTCATTTCAATGTTCTATTATGTTCAGAATATGAACTATTGATTGGCCATGCTTCTTTTACAATCCAAATCAATATGATAGCATTATTTTTAAATTCGCAGGTTTTGTCTTTCAATAACTAGAGATTTCAATATATTCTACAAAAGTTAAATGTTATCGTTTCTTTCTTTTAAAATTGTTATGTTGATATATATATATATATATATATATATATATATATATATATATATATATATATATATATATATATATATATATATATATATATATATATATCATGAGGATTATTCGTATGGGGTCGTTCACAGTACGATTGATCGTGTTGGAGCATGCTTCAACCATATGAAAAACCCAAGTTTCAACAACCTTTTCTTCAGTATATTTGAGACTTTATCAATCAAACTAGACACGTAAGTTCATTTTGGCAAGCTGTGTCATTTGATACTACGTTGTTTCTTCATCTGAAGAAATGTCGCACGATATAATTTTAAAACAAGGAACTTATTTTGCTTCCACTGTAGCTGTATTTTATGGACAAGGCAATTTCTTCAAGTTTTTCACTTTTTGTCATTAGTTTTATCATAAATAAATGTGATGCTGCTTTAAGTTAAACTATTTGGTAAAAACTTTATGAATTTTGTTTTGTCCCACCGAATTATATTCCAAGTGCAAAAGGTTTTAAATTATAAAAATACATATAATTGACGCCATGTGCAAAACCAATTGCATGTATGCTGCAGACACATATACGTCATTAATACTGATGCAACCAGTGAAACAAGATTAATTTCATGTCAATCCCTTGTCTCGTCCTCTTTGGGTTAATAGTTTTGGTGCAGTTTTGTTTCCTACAAAACGATTATGGTGTAGTTACGAGACTTGTATATGCGGATGCATAGTTTTGAGTACTACACAATTATTATGAATAAATCTCATTATAATATATTTGATATATAGACCATATGTCTTTATAACGAACATGTAAGACAACTTTTAACTTAATTTTAAATGCCAGTATGCATCCTGAAAGATACAGAACATAACTGAAATAAAATAATGCATACAAACGTACATGTACATGTGAATGTTAACAAAAATACTTTATTTCCCTGGAAAAGATGACGAAAACGTAAATATATTAAACAAGACGATTTACGAAGGCGATTTAGGCCAGGCCGTGCAGCTGAAAACAACATAAGACTATTTTGAACATCTGGAAAGCCTAAGCATGCATAGGAGGTAATTTTGTCGGTTGATTTCATAAACCTGTTCATTGAGTTATACCTCTTTGATAATTTCAAGAAAGATGAACTGTTACTATGTAGAATATCCACATAGAACTCCGAATACCTTTTTATATGTGGCCCTGACTTTCCTTCGGTTTTATAATCGACTTTGAAGTACTTACCTCCAATTAGATCACGGTGTATTTGATGTAGCGAATTTTGAAAACTTATTTAAACTTAAAATAGAATAAATTGTGCTTCGAACTTAACATTGCCAAAGCCAGAAGCGTCTTGAGAAAGCTCACTGATTATTTTCTTATTTTATATTTGAAACATAAAATGAAATACGTTTAAGTTTCAGTACCATTGACCGGGTCGTTTTAACGGTATAGTGACATAGGTTAATTAGAACTCGAACCGTATCGTTTCATAAAGGGGCGCACGTAAAATAATTGATTTTTCAAAGGAAGCTAATTACATGTTCTTAGGCTGTCCAATTCTGATAAAATACATGATTATTTGGAGAGAATTGTATGAAAAGTCATTTCTGATTGGTCAGGGAAATTAAGGTGCGTACACTTTGGGCATTCTGTAATTCGACTCTTACCTTGTAAGGAGACAATTCCAACTCCTTGGGGAACTAGAGAATAGTTTTTATCTTAGATAAGGGCCAGACAGCTGTTTTAAAAAAGGACGACAGGCTATAGGCTAGGAAACGTTTGTGTGAAAAGAAAATGCATTAAGGAAACATCTTTATAATATCTGGGAGATAAAGGAAAAGGAAGAGATAAGAAAAGGAAAACCCAATGATTCCAGACTAAATAGGGGTCGGAAACAGAACCAATGCATATGCATTAGACCTAGAAACAAGACGAGAGGAAACAAAGGTCAGGTGATGCTGTCAAGCGTAGTATTTAACTCAGACTTCACTACTCGTAATACGATGCAAATTGAACACTGCGACTAAATTCTATCAATGTAAATCCTTTGGCTCTAAAGAGAAGTATTGGTCGCGTATTAATTGAAAGTGAGATTTTGATTATGCATTAATTAATTACATTTATTATATTAAATTTGTTCAATTGGTTGAATGTGACATATTGGTTATGTACTAATTGATTAAATTTATTTATATTTATTGGAAAAGGGACTAGTTGTTGTTTATTTCTTTCAGTCGCTTGCTCAGCAACCTGTTAGTTTTCCATCTATCAAATAACACCGTGTAAGGTCAGTCACTAGCTACCGAAAGACAAAGCAATTAAAGAGGCTCTAATATATATGATGAGGACTATTCGTATGGGATCCTTTACAGTATGATTGATCGTAATTATGCATGCTTTATAAAAATTGTGTCAGGAGCACCTCTCCTCATTTTATGTCAACTTTATGAAAAACCCAAGTTTCAACTTTTTCCCCACCCACTAATTACTTTATGGAAGGTAACTCTATCACGCGGTTCCTGAGATAGGGCTTGATACCGGTGAGTTCATTTTACTTGTTTGCTTTTATTGTTCTGCTTTTTCCCTTGTTGATTATTTTTTTCATTGTATGCTAAGAAAACCACAATGATAATTTGTGATGAAATTGAAGCATGTTAATTTTGATCATTTTTCTATTATGATCGCTCGTTAGATTGTACGAATACTTGGAACTAAAATTAGTGCAAACTGATAATGGTCTATAAATTTTCGAATGATTTCAACACAAAAATGGGAAACAGTTTTAGAGACTTGCAAGGCTGGTCTAACATGGTAACAAGGCAAAGAACATGTAATGGAGAGTACGGAGCAACCTGACGTCCATCTTGGAACAAAACATTAGTACGAACTGTCATAATTTTTGTATAAGGGAAACCAATATAGGAAAGAATTAACTAACAGCGAATGTCTAATTGTAAACAAAAACTCGAAGGAATAAAGCATGGTTTTTTTCTGATCTTCTGTTACATTAAATAATTCTTCAATGTATTATTTTCACACACATACACATACAGTGTATATGATATATATATATATATATATATATATATATATATATATATATATATATATATATATATATATATATATATATATAAATATATATATATATATATATATATATATATATATATATATATAAATATATATATATATATATATATATATATATATATATATATATATATATATATATATATATATATATATATATATATACTAAGTAACAGTATATAGCGGAAACTAAGTTTAGTTACAGTATTTATATTGATTTTGATCTTCCAAGAATATAACGTCAAATTTAAAAAGATTCTTTCAGCATTGTATATAAAAATTACAAGTAGCCATAAAAATGCTTTTTCACAAGTGAAATAGTTTAGAATTTTTCGAATGAATTCCAATTGAGTTCCGAATGAATTCCAATCTTGAATATGCTGATGTACCAATAAGCTGAGAGTCGATGTGCTACGAATCTTTTTGTATCACAACAATTCATTGACAATGTTTCTAATTGAATTCAAAGTAATCTAAACATGGTGAATTAATACTAAAGTATTAATGCTATTAATGCACACTTTGTAATTCAAATGAACAATTTAAATAAATGCTCTCAAATTAAAACTTAGCACAACTAAAAGATGTATGCCAATTCATGTTAAGATGGAAATATATTATTCTGATTTCAACATGTTTTAAATAAATTATCTATGAGACAATAAAGGACCAGGGAAAGGGGAAAAAAGCTTTATTTTCAGAACAGATTATATTATACACAAGATCTGGCCAATTACTGAAATTTTAGCTACGAATATAGCAAACATTATAAGGACAAGGAAACCCTAAGTGCAAAGTTAATGTCCTGAATTCAAATCCATGTATATATGTTTACCTAAAAGTAAAAAGTACCTTAAAATATAATATACAATCTCAGATAAATATTATCAAAAATATATTGTTAACAAATTTACATTCGACATGTATGCCAAAATATCTACTTTAATTATCGACAAAGGTAAAGCACACAATATAAATTAATTTTACATAACTATATACATCAATTAAAAAGGGAAGTAAAAAGAAAATGAATTACAATTTATATATATATATATATATATATATATATATATATATATATATATGTGTGTGTGTGTGTGTGTGTGTGTGTGTGTGTGAATGTTATATGTCCTTACAAAAATGTGATTTGCATGCAAGCAAATATTTTAACGAAAATTAGCATGTGTAAAATTGGTGCATTTTGGTCTCTGATCAAAGTCGTTTTCCTTATTGGAAAAAATGGTACCTAGCAGCAATAACATTTTGTAGCGATGAAACATATGCTCATAAAGTTCCGTAATGAAATGAGTGCTGCAAATGTCACCAGAGCGCAACAAAGCGGCAAATACGAAGGTGAGGATGGAGAACATGCAAATATGAATTTTCAATCAAAATTTTTAAATCGCGTGAAATGCTTCATACGTGACCAGAAGAGACATAATATGTAATATTGTCCAGAATTTATAAATGGCCTTAAAACTATGTACACACATAGGCAAGCTACATCTACAGTAACAATCATCCTAACATGCACGGTGGAAACAAACACGACCGATGGTACTCGATTCAAAACTAATTTGTGGAGGGAACGTGGAATGGATGTATATATCAGCTATCGTTCAAGGTTGTGGTGCAACACCTTTAACTGACACTGGGGCGACCTTCACACAGGTATCTGAGAAATTATATTGGCAATTCCTGACAAATACCAGCCACTACTATTAAAAAACTAAACAAGATATGTTCTTTGCAGATATTACCATTGTGATGCTTTCAGGACAGAGAACTTTTGTTTTTGTTATGGACGTCAACACCTACCAGAGCTAAGCAGGGTTGGAAAATATAGATGTCGCCTGGATGCTGCGTGGGGGCGTCTGAGAGAATCATTGTGTGTCCTTCTATGTTGCGAATTATGGTTAGTGACAAGGCACTGTCTGTCGTTTGAACGATCTTTACGGGGTTATATGTTTATGAGGCTATTTCCAATGGCTGCATGAATCAACAGTTTTATGTGGCAATAGCTTAAATGGTGGAGTGATGAAAGGGAAAAATACTTCCTTATGTCAGGAAAGGAGACACGGTGTAAAAGAAGTTAAAAGCACAATATATTTTCTATTGGAAGAAAAAGCTGGCAAACTTGAACCGCCATTGTGATCAAAACCACACTCATGCTGATACCATACTAACATCACCAGTGGATAAATCAGTAACACACAGTAAGAACGAAAGATCTAAGTTTGCTGAGCTTCTTTATTGGTACCATCGAAGAGATACCAGCCACATCACAGAAAAAGAGAAGTTGCAATAGAATAAGTGAGCGGAACAATTTTCCAAAACCCACGCAGCCAGCACCAACAGAAGCGCCAAAAAGGCCACGTATGGAACTGGCAGAAGCAGGAAAGGTAGGTACAGGTCAACAGATTACGATGAATAAGTTGACGTATTCATCTGTCAGGGCAGTTCCTCCTAATAGTACATCAGAAAACAATTACGCAGGCAGAAGTATGCCGGATATCACAAAATTTATCTAGAAAGCTTTAGTCTGCCTAGGTGCAAGTCAGTACAGATAGAGTTTCTTGTTATGACCATCAAACCCCAAACGAAAAGGGAACTGACGAAACTGCGATAATTCAGAAGGGCATGCATAGACGGGATAAAGACACTGTGTCGTAGAGGAATATGTGTTCTACAAATAAGTTAGAAAGAAGAAACAGCTGCACATATTGTTTTAGGCCATCTCTATTACCCACCACCTTCTACGTGGCACTATATTTACCATGGTCATCAATGCCTCCAGCTACTATAGTCTTTCAACTTTAATTTTGCATTTTGTACTTTTTTCTTGTCTATTTTACAGTCAATGTTCATGGCGAGAGCCGATGTTTTAGTTTGACCTACACTTGTGATCTAACTTATACTTATATAACATAATTTGAACAATGCTCGTGTCATGTTGTACTGTTTATGTTTCCACGTAACAAGGCTGTTTGACATTTTAAATGTCTCTGCCAGGGTTCAAATCTTTATCTGTTTTTTCTAGACTGGACTCTTTGTTTGTTTTGTATAAGTTGCCTTTATGTCTAAATTGATTTAAGTACATGTTTATAATGTGGTTGTGTAAGTAAAAGTATACCAAAGTTATATTATTGTATCTAATGTATTTCAGTATATAAAGTGTGCTGTGCCTTGATGAATAACACTCTGCATCATACTGTGATTTTTTTGACGGCAGAAACCCAGGCAGATCTATTACTAAGCATTGCATGGATGCAGTGTTATGGTGAATCATTCTATGTTTATATCAGCCATCGAGGATATAGCTGATAGGTCATGTGTTCAGTATTCACAAGATTCAATTTGCAATCCGTCTTCTGCTTTACCATATTGACTATATGTGGAATTGAATAAAACACAATACCTGGACCTGGAAGGAAATGTTTCGTAAAGATACCGTAAAATCACTAGGCCTACCGATAAAAGGAACAGGAATATGACACAACGAAAGAGAGGCAGCTGATATTGAAAATGGTATACATGAAGCTGAGGGAATGTCCTAATCCTGTATAACATATGATATATGTGGAGCAATACCAATATCGTATTTTCTAAAAATTGTCCTCGATTATTCAATGTGTCTTTCCATCCACAATTATCTCCTTCTCAATTTGGTTTTGTCAATTACTACAAAATTGCAAGGTGATTTTATGGTTATCATTATTTACTTTACATTAATTCGATGTTTATCATATATCTTCATAGTAAATTACTGCATATGTGTTAATTTTGACTCATTCAACCCTCCTGTCTATTCTAAGTGTCGCGTGTCGCTGACCTTGCCGGGCTGAAAGCATTGTATCAAACGAATAAAAATAAGGCTGGAGCTTGGCTGTACTGTAACTTCCCAAAACCCTAGAAGTTGCATTGCGGTTTCTAGGCTCCTCCACCTAAGTTATCCTAATTTAAGTAATTTAAAAGGGTCCGATCACCAATTCAATTTCACCGGCCAACATTAAAAGTTGGTCTTGCGGAACACAGTGATTTTGCTAACATATTATGGTACAAAGGCTTCATGACAGTCGACATACCAAATCAAAAATTTATGAATGGATCATCAAGTACGTGGAGAAGTAAAAAGAGGTTAAAAAAACTAAAATATGCGCAAAGAGATAAACACTAATCACTGTTTAATCTGTTAAAGTACATTAAATAAGCATATACACAATAAATAATAATGGCTAACTTATAAAGTAAACATCAAACATATTTATAAAAATCTTTATACAGATATACATTGCAAGTAAACATACTGAGCACAATAAAAAATAAGCACCAAACGCCTACTTAAAACTACAGAAAACAAAAACTTTTCGAAAACGTCGAGGACTGATAGAATATTCACCAAACCTCATAAATTACATTTATATAAAGACGTAGGTAAAAGCAAGCCGAAGAAAATTGAATGATGATATAAATATCATCGATTCTGCTTCTACAAAATCAGAATAATGTCGTCTAAATAATATTCATGTGTTCTGTCCCAATTTAATATTTTCATTATTCCCAAAAGATTGTCATGTATCTTTCAGTCGAATTGGAATGTTTTGAGCGGCAAATATACTGTAATGATAACACCAGATCATCTATATATACTTTGATATTATCTGTATATATGTATACATATACAACTTATGATCGTTTGAGTAAGTTAATTCATTTTCTTAAATCTGTGTATCAGACCCATTGTGCTTTTGATACATTTTATATGAGTGTGTAACTTAATTTAGAAAGTATCTTGGTACATTTAAATGATTTTTGTTCATAAATCTAAGTATTACCAGTCCACATAGCTATCACGAACCACCCTTTTCTGACTAAGGTAAACATAAGCTTTGCAAGTTTTACCTTAATCATCAAAGGTATGTAACCAAAATATAATCTCATTAATACCAATTTACGAATCATTATTACCTTTGTTTTCTGATTTTTTTTTTTCAATTCCCAAACAAATATATCTTTAAAGACATTCAAATAGAAGCAAAGTGATTTTGCGCTTAGGATAATTGTAGGAATTATATTTGTGTACATCTTTCAATCTATATCTATTATCACTTGATCTAAGTATTTAGTATAGACATGGAATATACTTAAATTATTCTGATGGATGGAAACTGCAGTTATTCAATGTACTTAAAATGTGCTGATTCTGATGAAATGTTTCGATCAAAAAGAGTGTCGTATTATATGCTCATTTTTTTTTCTCCGTTTACTTTACACTGTCAAAATCATTCATTATTTCCCGATTTTGAACACCTTCATACTGCACTCACGCGCCAATCACGTGCCCATCAGAATATTAACATTAAACAAATAAAGAACACTCGTGTGGTAGACTCGCTACGTTTTGGTTGATTAAATTTGTTTCTGAAAGAACTAGGATAAAGCAGATGTTTCATGGACTGCAACGTATCCTTTAGTTTTGGCACATTCTGCGTTAACGTTTTCGATACAATATTTCAGACTTAGTTTAGCTATAGCTATAGACGACATATAGGAATCTTACAATAACACCCAAGTAATAAGACATACGTCTTCAGCCGGTAATAGCATGGCAAACATACACTTGCAATTTACATCCTGAATTTTTTCAATTCATACTTTCGTAGTTCTGCAAATCAGAATTTCATGAGCCATGTCATAGGTTTTCAAAGTTGATTACACATTTCAAAATTGTGCTGAAATTTTGAGTATAATTCAAGTGCAGTTACATCCTCCTTACTACATTCAAAATGAAATAAACATAAATTTTATAGCATCTTTTCGATAATTGCAAATGAAAGACTTCATAATTTTCCTAAATTATAATTAAATCATTCAATGACAGAACAGAAATACGCATGCAATTGTCAACACATTTCAATACGATTAAACTGGCAGACGCTGCTTGAATCCGATGTAAGTTACTTCATGTTGATAAATCCATATGATAATCACAAAACTGCGTTGCATCGACAAAAATACCAACACGTATTTATTCCAGATCAAATATAAAAGTTGTTGTAATGCGTATTCATTAATAATATTACTTCAAAATTCAATATTTTAAGTAGAACAAACGCCATTTTTTTTCGAAATGTACATCCATCGCGCGGACAACATCCAATTTGTCTGGGCGGAGTTACGAATGTTTTTGTTTAATGATGCAGCTACGCTTGTATATTTAATTTGGAAAACTGCATATATTCAGTTACTTTGTTTGTTGTACTGTATTTTTAGTGTGGATATATAGCATTCCCAAGATTGTACAGCATAACCATCTGAGAAAGACTGGTTTATATTTTCCCATAAAAATGTAGTAACCTATAGATATCATAAAAAGCTATATTGACTGATTATGTATTGGAATAGGCTATGTACATTACTATGATCCCATAATTTACAATATTTGTTTCGCATAAACACTCGTAACCATTAGAAACATGGAACTGCATAGTGGCTAATATGCATCATCAACAATGATATCAATAATATATTTTTTCAGTTTCAACGAATTTTATTTTATATCATTAATTTATAACATTACATTCATTCTTTTTAACTTTACTCTCGTGTTAATCTTCATAAAAAGATTCCAAAACCCAAAGACCAACAAAATACTTTATTTAGCAGCAATGACACCTCTATCATTAATAATAAATTTTCGCGAATATTTGAGAGTGCAACGAAAAAATAATAGATCCTATTTTGCAAGGCTAAATTAGTGTTTAAATCTGATAATGTTAGGGGCAACTAGCTGGTAACTATTTGCTGAATAGAGGCGTCTCCACTGAGTGTATGCATTGCGATTTTACATAAAGAGGCACTTCAACCCGTTATTTACATAAAATACAAGCCACACCTAAGCTGACTAATTAGTGGTATAGCTCTTCGACCGCAATATGAGCCAGAATAACAACTACTTGACTTCTCTAGACAAATAACTCCCATCTAACAATTCTAATTTATAATCTTGACCCAGTTAAAACTCTTTTCTCGTGCATTTAATACATCTGCATGATAGTTAATAGTAGTAGTAGTAGTAGTAGTAGTAGTAGTAGAATTTAAATATGCCTCACGTATACATGTAGCCGTTCCAGGATCACAGATTAGATATTCTAAGAAAAATAATATATGTTAAACAGCCATTTCTGTTTAAATTCTGAGGAATCGTGAATTATGGGATGGGTACATTCAACAAATAAAAGGTCTATATTAAAAAAGTTTTGAAAACATTACTTTTAGTAATTCAAAGATACAATACAATTCACGCTAGTAAAATATTACTGAACCCTTTTCTCTTCATCGACATTTATTTAGAAAGTAAAACTGCATAATTTATTAGAAGTGACTTATACCAGAAATGGTCTATATAAAACTGGGTAATATATATTAATTATTTTACTGCATTTGTCGATAAAGGTGTTAGTCTGGCAACACTAAGACATGAACGACAATTAAATTTACTACTCTTAGCAACTTAATGGTGAACATTCTTTGTCGGGTAAGATGAACAGTTATCACAAAACAATTTCTTATGAACACATCTGCTCATTTATAATGTTTACTACTGCTAATACTAATACTGCTACAACTACTACTACTATACCATTCTACTACTCTTCAAACGAACATTAATTTGCATCCTTTTGCATTTATTGTTTGATTAAATATAAGAACGTACGACGGTAGAGTACCTCTGTGTACTAGTCAACAGCATTATCATCATTATTCTCATCATAATTCCTCTAACACGCAACGACATGCTAAATATCAATGGAACAATATTAGTTAATCATAATAATATAATATATACAGTACCGCCATAATCATATCACTGAACTGAAATGAGCCTATTCACATAAGATAATTGTGCACTACCCTATAGACTTTATTACTATACTTTCTGTAGTACATATGTAGTGCACTGCTCTTGCACGATTAGTTCACAAGGGTGTAAAGTTTCGTTTAAGTCGTATATCAGTCCATTGCAATTTGGAGCTTACTACTGGAATTCCTCTTTTTCTTGAGTATACATCATGTCGTACTATACATAAAATTCAAGTGACTTGAAGGTATCAATAATTGTATAACGAGTAAACCCGTTGCAGACGCGTTCATGTAGAGTTCGCTTTGTTTTGTATTAATCAAACCTGTATCATCAACAATTGCAATATGTTCCACGCCTTGTACTAACTTTTCTTCTTACCTTTCGTCATTAAAATGTAGCAAAGTATGCATGTATATATCATTGAGGTGCGGCGCTCTTTTGATAACCGGATGCTTTTAATATGAAAGGTCCTCAAAGCCTGTGATCAAATAGCATAAGAGTTGAACTGAAAGCCAAGATAAGTGACAATAGAAAACAATTTACTTCTTGGAACTTTTCGATTTGAAATGCGTGTACATCTATGAAACCATAATTGATGTTTTATGAATTTCTGCAAATGAAACTTCAAATTGATTGACGTCAAATATATGTATGTAATAGCTTGTATTTATGCATACAGACACACGATTCATGCAGAGTTTGCAATGTTATTTCTATATTTACAGGTTTTCAAATATTTGTGACCTACAAGGTGCTTAACATGCAATAAATGTACTGGCCAAAACGACTGTGCACATAAAAACGGGGTGTTTAATTTGCTTATCATAATAAAGTTAAAAACGCATGTTGCAAAGTGATTAAAGATTGCCGTATGATAATTTGGGAACGTGACTCTGTAATTTAAAAATCGTAACTTATACAATAAATTATTATAAATCACATAACAGCATTCACTTTTCTTAAAGTAAAAAACAGCATTATATCCTCACTAACCAAGACGCTCACAAAAACAACAGCGTTTAATAGGCTACCAAATATAAGTAGACAAGAAGTTATACGGTCACAAGAACATGAAGTTATATCAGTGAGTGTGAAATGTCCGTAATGTTGGGAATCAGAATTGTAATCAGATTAGGAATCTAACACTTCAATCTAAAATTTTTATGTTTATATTGTCTTATCCCGTGGCTGAATTGGTTGGTTGGTTGAATGTTTAATGGCGCATCTTTGTACAAAAACGGAAATTGTTTCCAGCTGAACGGGGAGTACAAATGATGTATGATAACAATAAAAGGTAATTAAAATCTAGAAATGGTGTATATAACACATAAAATTGTTCAAGGTGATGGCATGCAAGCTATTACTTATGATAAACATTTACTTTCTTCAGGAAGTCTATGATATAAGAAATGCTAACTGCATCAAAGAGCTTCAAAATGTCTTGCAATTTGTAATAATGATTACGAGTAGGTTGGAGGTCGAAACACTCCAGCATAGCATGCTTAACAGTGAATGGTTCATTGCAAGATATGCACTCTGGTGGGTCTTCTCCTTTTAGTATGTAGGAGTGGGTTAAATAAATATGGCTGATACGAATTCATGCAATGAAAATCTCCTCTCTACGGACGGCTCTGTAGGAAGGAGTTCCTTCTCCTAATGTTGCCTTCATGGAATGAAGTTTATTATTCAAGGCATCGTTCCATGATGCATGTCATTTCTGACGTAAAGAGTCTTTGATACTAGGTTTAAAACCAGTATACGGTGTTTTAAAATCAGATGGTTCTAATGCTAGGACCATTTTAGCAGAGCGGTCCGCTGTATAGTTACCTTTAATTCCTACATGGCTGGGTAACCAACAGTATGCAATATTGTGTGAAGCACTCAGCTCAGTATGTTTAAGAAGACTATTAGCTAATAATGGATTATCCAGTTTTATATTATGTAGTGACTGAAATAATGATAGTGAATAGGAAAAAATAATAATATTTAAAATACGCTTGCTTGAAATGTACTCCAAAGCAAGGTCTATTTGCTCTGATTTCGGCTGAAAAAATTTGACGTAACATTTGGCAAGCGAACTTTGAGGTGTATTTTCCACTTACGAAGGCTGCATCAGCCTTTTTCTCATCTTTTGATCCATCCGTATATATTTTTGTATAATTTTCAAATTGGGCGCGGAGTTCTCATAGTAAGAGTTCTGGAGAATGGAAGAGTTTGTCTCCGATTTTTTTCATCATGTAACGTTTAAAGTACCTATGGTTGCTAAAGTAGCCATGGAAGTGTTTCATGGACGGTTGTTTACAGAATTTATGAAAGATCAATTTGGATACTTTTAAGAAATTGTGATATTCTAATGCCAAAGTATGTGTGATATTTAGTTTATTGTCATAGAAGGTTTTATATTTCGTTTCGAAAACAGCCGAAAAAGCTGGGTTCACAGGGATGGGTCTTAATATGAGATAATAGTGTGCCGAAAGCATTTCTCTACGTTGTGATAAAGATGGTTCATTCGCTTCATCGAGTAGGCTTTCTTAAATGTTCCAAGGGCAAGTCTTATTCATGATGGATTGGGTCAAGCATCTTCAAACAGGACTTCCTTGCTGAATTATAGACAAAGCAACCATAGTATAATTTCAAGCGGGTAAACATTCTGTATAAACTGAGAATGACTCTCTTATAAGCACCCCAGTATGTGTTCACTATTACTTTAAGTAAATCAAAAGACATCAAACATTTATCTTTCAATTTTTTCAGGTGTGGAATAAAAGTCATTTTTCTAAGATAATACCTAGAATGTTTTGTTTTCTCAACATCTCGAATATGTGCTCTTTCCAGCGCTTAGATCCGTAATGGTGTCTTCGTAACTGACAGAAATTTATACAGACAGTTTTTGATTTTTAGAATTTGAAGCCATTGGTATTGGCCCAGTTTTGAATCTTGTTGATATTTCGCTGTAATTGTCTTTCGATTGTATGCATGTGCTTGAATCGGTAACATGTTAAAAAGTCATCAACATATAGGAAGTAATCCATATCTGGCGTCAGAAAACTGGTGATGCTATTCATTTTTATGTTGAAAAGCGTCACCGATAAAATCCTGCCGTGGGGCACACCCGTCTCTTGATCTTGAATATCATAGAGGGTAGGGTCCACTGGTACACTTAATTCCCTGTCTGAGAGGAAAGTTTAATAATAGCAAGGGCAGACGGCCTTTTAGACCCAAATCGTGCAGGTCATTTAGTATTCCGTACTTCCATGTTGAGTCATAGGCATTTTCAAAATCAAAGAAAACTGCTACTAAATGTTCCCTCTATATGAAAGCATCGCGAATGAAAGTTTCTAGTCTAACCAGATGACGACCATAACAAAAGTCACTTTCGAAAGGATATATTAAATTGTTGTTTTCCAAATACCATAAAAGCCAAAAATTGATCATTCATTCCATTGTTTTGCATACGCAGCTAGTTAATGATATAGGTCTATAGTTGGTAGGATCTGCTCTATTTTTGCCTGGTTAGGAAATTGATATTACTCTTGCTTCTTTCCAAATTTTTTTATATTACAAGTAATCCGTAAATTATTGAAGATTCCTAGACGAACTGTCAAAGACGGTTCTGGAAGGTGTTTTAAAAACTGGTAATGTATATCATCAGGTTCAGTGGATGTATTCTGGGCCTTATTCAAGGATTCCATAATTTCCGACAAGAAACGTTTGCTTGTAGCTCTGAGTTGTTTGATGTAAATTTCAACCGTGTTTTTTTTTCTTTTTGAGTTTTCTTTCTTCGGAAAGCTTCGGAATAATTAGACGATGAGGAATTTTTGGAGAAAATACATTAGCTATTTCATGCTTAGGTTTTATGATTGATGTTATTTAGCTTTAGATGTTGGAGGCAATTGTATTTTCCTTTTCCATTTATTTTGCGGATCGTGTCCCAAACATTTTTGTATTGTGTAACGAGAGTTTAAGTTGAAACATTTTCTCCATGATGTTCGTTTACTTTCTTTAATCATGAGACGAGTTTTAACCCGAACATTACGGTACTGAGTTAAATGTCCTGACGTTGGATGATTATTAAATGTTTTCAGTACTTCTTGGCGTTGTTTAATGGCTTCTTTACATTCTTTAGTGAACCATGGTTTTGATGTTCTTTGACAAATTTGGCGGGGACTTAAGAATGGATTCTTTGCAATCTCAATTAAAATAGATGTAAATTGTCGAATCGTATCATGATCGTTAAGTACGGTATTCCTGTTAAGTCTGATTGTACAGAGTGTTTCAAACTTTACCCAGTCAGCCTTCTTTCAGTTTCACTGTGGAATAGTGTCATCAATTGTGACATTGGTGTTCTTTAGATTGGAACGTGATCACTGCTATGAAGGTCATCAGCGACCTTCCAATTATAATCCAAAAGTAGTGAAGGAGAACAAATTATTAGGTCAATATATGTGTATGTACCCGTTCCTTGTTGTAAGTAAGTCGGAGACTTGTTATTACACAGACACACGTCGTGTCTAGCAACAAAATCGTCCACCTTTTTGCCCCTGCCGCTTATGGATCCCAATAAAATGTTATGGCCATTATCACCATGTAAAACAAATGGCTCGGAAAGTTGTTGAACAAGCATATCTAATTCATTTGGTGATAAGATAGCGTTTGGTGGTATGTAGATAGAACATAATCTAATCACTCGATGTAGAGTGACACTTACAGCAATGGCTTGCAAATTTGTATTTAAGGGAATGATTCTATGTGAGGCTCTATTGTTCACAGCAATAGAAAACCCTTCTGAAGCCTTGTCAACGTTTTGCAGGTAGGTGTTAAACAAGAAGTAGTTTTTAAATGTGATGTCCATATCTTTTAAAAACATTTCCAGAAGGCATAATAGAGCAGAATCATATTCATTTAAAAGCAGAAGAATATCATTGTAATTAGCTTTAAGTCCTTGACAATTCTATTGTATAATTGTGTTCGTCATTATAAGTTTAGAATGGAGGTTTTTGATCTAGGTTGGACTTTTCGCGAAGAAAGTCTGCAGGATTATTTATCTGGAGGAGGTACGGGGTGATTTTTTGTTAGTTTTTGGCTATTGTGAGAACACAGAGCAGTATCTTCTGCATCCTTGCTCTTAATATCCCCAACCCTGTTATATAGTTTTATAGGATCATCTGACCCCTTTTGTTGCCTATTTCCTTGGGGTCTGTTTTTCTTTGGTGATTTAAGTTGTTGAGTGTTATTAAACGTCGTTTGGGTAGATGTAGTGGAGTTCTGTGGTGGATAATGAGGTTGTTAGTACTTAAAATTGACTTGGGTGCATCTATCTGCGTATGAACGTCCTTCGATTCCTTAGGATTGTTCTTCACTATAGTGCAGACAGATGGGCCAAGAAGAGATTTTTTTGCCTGTAATAGCTTCCTGGCCTCTGGTTAGGTAATGTTAGATGTATATTTAATCCTCTGAATTTCCTTCTCTTGTTTCCAGGTATTGCAATCCTTGGAATTGGCGTGGTGTTCTTTTCTACAACTGACACAATCATCTGCACTCAGCTTCCTGGTAAGAGTTATCTCCGCATCGGCCACATATTTTGGTTTCTTGAACAGCGGGCTTCATGGTGTCCATAGTTTTGTCACTTATAGCATCGAATTGGGTTGGGGATATATACGTCAATCTTCACTTGCAGAAAACCAACTTTGACCAATTTGGGAACTGTTGGATTATTGAAGGTCAGTATAATGGTGTTGGTGAGCTGCAGATTGTTGTTACGTTTAATACATATTCTGTGCATTGCAAAGACACCTTGATTTTGGATTCCAACAATGATATCTGTGTCGGTGACTCCAGCCAAGTCACGACAGCGAATGACACATTTAGAAGTATTCAATGTTGTGTGGGCGAACGACGACGCTGAAATATCGAAGAAAGTTTTTTTTATGAGGCTTTTTCTTTAACATCGTCGCCCACATTAAATAAGTAGGCACCCCGACTTCAACGTTTTAAATTTTTTTGGCGTCCTAATCAATCCGGTTATTGTCTTTTCATATAACGAACTGAGAAAGTGCAGTAAGCGGTTTTGAGGCATCTTTAGAATGTATTACAATGAAGCGTGGAAATAAATCCATGCCACATAGTTCATCGTCTTAGATCCGGTTTTGGTTTGTTTTAACTGCTTTTTGTTTAAATTTTCCATGCTGGTGTGCTTACATGTTCAGCGTCCGCGCTCCACACCCACCAAGGAGTCCAACAAAGGTACACTTTTAAAGTGCCAGGGATACGCAGATGTTATACTCAGTTGGTAAAATCACCTTCCCGTGCGACATATTCAGTGGGCAAAATAAGCCCCCGATTGACCCATTGAGCCACTGCCTTCTATGAAGTTTTCTAAGATGTAGGAAAGGGAAAATTAAAGGGATAGAATGTATATACAACGGTGATATTAAGAGAGATACAAGAAGAAATAGAAAGAACGAGAGCGAGTTACTAAAGGCTTGGGCTAGGGCTAGGCGTGACCAGCCGATTTCACGAGACCGGGCCCATCTCGACCACACGTCTATAGGAAGTAAAGGCCAAAGTAGTGTGTTGCATAGAAAAGCCTCCGCTCAACTACCAGGACACTTTCCTCCTCCCACACGGGTCGCAACCCACGGCAAACAGGTTGCCTTTACTCAGTCGCCTCTTACCACACGTAGTGCGGCACGTCGAGCCAATTCTACAACCTCGGACCCGTAGTGGGGCTGAATTAGTAGACCCTGTATCTGTAGCCTGATTGACCACAGTTGGTGTATCTCTGGGCAAGATACTTTACCACAACTGGTTCATCATGACGTTTTATTCGTGGTTAAACTCCAAAAAATCAATCACACAATATTTAATTTAGTACACGGAAGCAAGAAAATTTAAGGCCGCATTTGTAAGCGCTCACCTTCATCTAGTTGATGCACCGATTTAGCAACGAAATTAAAAACTAATTATACTGCTGTTTTTGTTTGATTTAGCGCCATGTTTTAAGAACACATTTGGCTATTCATGGTGATCATTATAACAGGAGGAGGAAGAACCACCGCCCCACAGGAAGCAACTGGTCAGCTTACTCACATACCACAGTCACAACACAACACTCAAACCACGCGGACAAAGATGAGATGGCAGGGATTAGTAAAGGCAAGAACTATGGACCACTCAGCCACACGTGACCCTGATAAAGTCAATGATGTATTTTCAAATTACATATGTTTTAATTTTTTCCCTGATCTTCTTATAACAGAGAGGACAGATAGAAGCTTTGTTAGAGCAATTCGAACACAGGCAGAGGTGCGTACACGGTAACAACAAAATATCTCTTTTTGCCACTTTACACTCAACACATTGCATACTTTGCCGAAGTCGTTCATTCTCTTGGATGAGACTTTGCACAGGATCTGTAAAGCACAAAAAAAAATTATGTTAAAAGCTGAAATGCTAAAATGACATAGCATATGAGACTTAAATATTTCGAAATTTTGAACGGATAACAGGTGCTTACTTCTTCTCGGTGAACAAACAAATTAGTTTCTTATATGAACATATCATTGAAAGTGATGCGGGGTAAAAGCAAACGCATTGAAAGATTTAAGCTAATTCCATTGAATGTCAAAACCCAGTGAGCAACTAGATTTGTTTTAAGGAATATTTAAACCTGCAAAATTATTAGTAAGACATACAGTAATTTGAAAATTGCATTACCATTTAAGGTAAGAGGAATCAAAGTTTATATATCACATTGAGAGGATAAAGCTGATACCAATGAAGAAAGGTAATCAGTATTCCTCTGCACAAAATACGAACTAAGATAACTGTCACGTTACACGAACATAACAAACATGGCAATATAATGCTGAGTAAACATAACATAGAAGCAAAAGTACTGAGTATTATTTAATCGTAGCCGTAATGAAAGCAGAAGTGAGCCCATTTGTAGGCTGATACGTACCATAATAATGACGAAAAATAAAGTACGTGAACATACAACCAGCATTATTTAAAAATTCAACGTGATAATTTTAATTTAGTTTGTTAATATGGACGGGAACTATGTGCATGAGCTGAAATTACTGCAGTATTTACAGCGAATGTATATTTAAAATCAAAATACATACTTGTTAAATAGTATAGATATTTGATAGTATAATTTCTATTTGATAGTATAGTTCTATTTGATAGTATAATTTCTAATACTGCATATGTGTCCCTGTTCTGATGGTAAAGATTCTCACACAGTGTTTCTTGGAAATTAATCACAAATCAATTAGAAATGATGTGTATAGTAAAATAGATCTTTATTGCTCACAATTTGTTAAACTAAAACTGTCTCAGTTTTGATGGTAAAAATCATGTCCCCGTTTTTTAGGTTTTACAAGAATATGTGTGTGTGTGTTAAATTATGCAAAATACGTCGGGCAACGAAATCGCATAACATTCGGCAAGCCACTCATATGTATCCAACTGGTTAATAGTTTGTTTCAGAGCTCTTTGGAATGAGTTAGTTAAAGGTTTCTTCAGCAAGGGCTGACATACATGATGGTAAATTGATATCACTTATAGACGGATTTTAGGTATTTTGTCAAGGCAAATATGCATGAAATACAGCCATAATCTGCACATTTTAAGGTAATTTTGTTTGTTCTTTTTAATGGCGAATCACCTGTATGTGTTTGAAAATAAAATGACTCAGTTCAGGATGCTGGCTGTGAAATGTGAAAAATTATAGAATGGTTCTTTAGAACAAGTAGGGTTAAAAATTTGTTTGCCAACCTCAAACAGCTGCCTTATCTGTCAGTGATTAGCTAACTATTATTTAGATTAGAAAGGATTTGTATCCGTTCTGTATATAGTGGTCAAAGCTTGGTGAAATTTGTTTATGAAAGTAATTGAAATATTGTATCTGTTTTATTGACAGACACCAGACGTGAATGGAAAGTGGTTTCATGTGTAAAAATGTAAAAGGTCTTAGGTTCTATATACTTTCTTTACGAAGATATATTTCAGAGGATGATCTTCGTTTTGTTAACATATTAAATGTATCAAAGTAAAACTGGATGCAAGAAAAGCAATACAATGAAACCAGGGCCTTTATGTCAAACCCCACGCCAAAGCTGCTGCGAAACGAGTTACGTTCATCCTATGGTCAACGTTTTAATAAGTATGTCACATAATGAACTATATTAGTTTTGTTATGATTCATCCGCTCTATGAATTATACACAACAGCGGGTTTCAAAAATATAAAATATATATATGCAAAGCTCCTTTCTGTTGTTCAGTTGTTCTGCGGCTTTACGCCATTTTTCAACACACGATAGGCTATACAAGGCGGCCAGTATTGATGGTGGAGGAAGAAACCGGGAAATTACCGGAAAGAACCAACGACCCACGCGAAGCTACTGGCAAGCTTTTCCACATATCCACATTCGCCGAATCCTGGACTCGAACCCACGCAGACAAAAGTGAGATGGCAGTGATCCGTAACGGACAGCGCGTTAGACCACAAGGCCACTCGGGGCCCCGCAAACCTCCTTCAATGTAAATCTTAATGCATATTTTCTATAAATGTGCCATTGACGTCAAGGGAAAACGGGCAAGTGTGCGGTTCACATATCGAATTGCCTGAGCTTAGTAATGATTCATTACAAGAATGAACAAAAGCCATTGATATTTTATGAAATATAGGTAAATAAATCGCCTTTAACTAAAACAATAACGCTGATTATTTATATATGATTCATAATAAGTGCAAACAAGACCTGAAAAAGTCTTAAATCCAAACTACACAAACACAAAAGTATGTCTTATATAACATGATAACTCGTTCAAGCCACTCCATATATCACAATTCTGAATGTACCAGATGTTAGATATATTACTCGCTATAACTAAAGTAATGTAAACAATTTCGAATTTGCACATGCTACTTCAAGTCTTTATTATTATTTATATACATAATCAACTTTTGTATTGTAAAAGAAGACCATTATAAGACATTGGCTTTCAATATAATCCTTTACTTTCTATATTGAACCTCTTGTAATCTCCAATTTCAAATTTATGAAATAAAATATGTTTACACTAACACAATCTAACCAGTGGTTTAGGATTATATGTGTATACAAACAACAAAACTTCTAAGTACTTAACACCAATTTTCACAGATTTCCAGCTTAATGGTAGGAATGATTTTCGCTGAGTTGTCTTAGTTTTCAATGATATATGTCGTCAATAATGTAACTTTTCAATAGGGCTTACGAATCGTATGTAAATTGAAAACCTTTTTAAAACAAGCAGATTCCGCCGCCACGTCTCACTTTGCACTAAAACATATTCGACATAAGCACACATAAGTTCATTGGCATAGGTATTTGCTTTCTAGATGATCATTCAAAACCATGTCAATTGCCAGATAAAGATACGTTTCCTAAAAGACCTGATTTATTAGTTACTTGGACAAGGGTACATAAAATATACGTATTTAAATTGCAGACTAAAGTTTTATTCATGGCCTTGTGAGATGCGTGACCATAACTTTACTTGAAATTATGGGATTATTAACGTCATATGCTTCATAATTCGTAGTAATTAAAGTCTTAAATTTTTCAGAAGAAAATCAATTTGGTTATGTTTATCTACTTTTTACTGTTAACTAAAAGAATGGAACATTACTTGAAAGCCATGTTTAACATTGGTTTTCAATACATGTAATATCATAAAAATATTGCATATGTGATAACACAATCCGCAATTTTATAGGTACCTTAGTTTCATCAAAGATATCAACTATGATAGCAGATATTTTACATTTAAACTGTGGTCTAGAATTTATAACTAATTCTTTGCAAAATATTTTGGACATAGACAAAGATTTTCTTATTAATATTTACATTTTAAAGCAACATAAACACTCTTAAAATGTAACTAATGCAACGCAAGAAAATAACTAAATTGATATCAAAAATGTCTGACCATTTTTGCATTTTGCTCATTTTTTATTGCACAATATATTCTGACCACAAAACTTTAAATGAGCACAGAAGAAAATATGCATTGTAATTAATCGTTAATGAAAGGATTAATGAAATTATAGATTGCACTTGCGTTGTCTTTAATTTTGTTGACAAGATTACTGAGATTACAATATTGTAATTACAAAAACGTGAAATTATTTAATCATCTGCCACTTAAAGAAGTAATGTCTTTCGCTTTTTGAGATCATCAGAAAATGACAAAGTTAAAAACATTTAAAAAATACTTTGACACAATCCTCTATATAAGATAACATGCACAAGGTGTCCCTCTATTCTAACTATAATGATCTCTGATGTTACGGATTATTACTTCAGCTTTGCAACTCCATGTTCGGGGAATTAATTCAAACCTAAATATGAATTCTTGGACTTCATCTATTTGTTTGAAGTTTTGAAACTAAAACCAAATATGTTACTTGTTCTATTGGCATTTCATTAACTCATAGAACGGTCTTCTCAAAGAGATAACAACTGACCACTTAACATTATCGTTGATTACTTTAACTTCAGACTGTTTTCATAGTCGTGACTAAATTGTGGCTAAGTAGCCATAAAATGGAAAAGCCTTTCTAATATCCTTAGGAAGAAATAAAACTTCACACAAGGATGACAAAGAATAGTTAACTCCAAACTCCAGATTTGTGTAGTATTATTGTCTTGAATAGGGACTCTACATCATGCCATGAACGCCCGCAGGATTTTTTTTGCAGGGGAGTCAGGACTTTCTGGAGGGGATCATGATTGTTTTCAGGGGAGTCAGTCAGTCAAAGACGGGAGAATTAATATAAGAAGCAGTCTGAAACTAAAGCTATTATTTATTAAGCGTTTTCAACAGAATCTTTGACATATTTTCAGCTTCATTTGCATTATCAATCTTATTTGTACGTCTGTATGGCAGAATATCTTACTACACTCATTCACAAATACTGTGATATTAAATGCTGCACCATGTGCTTCGCCATTAGTTAACCGTACGATATGTCAGCTCACTGGCCATCCACACCTGTGCTGTCATTGGACATGACAGTTTACATCCTTTTGGCCACACATTCATCACAACATATGTTGACATCGAACATGAAATTGTTCAGGATGATGGTTTATATTTCATTTCTTAGATCAAAAATTTATAACATGTTAGAGACACTTCATACAAAGATCAGTGAAATCGTTTTATGCCATTTCTTTACACACCAAACTCCACTGCCACCAAAAGCAAACGCAATCAATTCAGATGAATCTTGGAGGCCTAAAATAGTTTATATCCAGAAAACCCTGATGATTTTAACATTTCTATCAATATAATTGTGCGAGAAGAAGACCAATACAAAGAAGACATTCTTAAAAGATTGGGGTAAGGATAAGAGTGAAATAGTGGGAAGGCAGAATGAAAAGCACGCTAAATGCTGACTGATCATCTATTTTGATATTTCTAATTAGAATCGGACAACAATTCCCAGTTTTCTTTAGAACAGAACAATGTACACACAACTTTTAGAATCACAGCTTCTTTGATATTAAATTAAGATTATTCCACTATAATCATACAAAACTGCCCTCACTCTGACTCTTGTTCTTTGTGTCTCTGTTATATCTGAATTGGCAATTGCCTCCAGTTTTCACACAATGTATTAGGAAAACAATAAACGTAGAGTAAAAAAAGAAATAATAAGACTGTAAAACTTTGCATAAAATAATGAGAACCTACAGCAATAGGGCTGAAAAGTGAAAAAATACTACCATTCCTTTGAGTGATATCGCTAGTTTCTGGTGTCGGCATGGGATTCATACGTCCATGGGCTTCAGTAACAAGTTCTTCTCTGTCCTCTTTCTCCAGAATTATTTCTATTATATCCGTGGCGGTATAATTTACGTTTCCTTAAATTAAATAACACGCCAATCATAGTGGTGACACGATATTTACATTTGTTAGAACTCTCTGAAGGAACATCTCTGTTCATTTATCATCTCATTTGTATACCCTGTGGTAATATGATATGATGTGATTATGGTTTTAACGTAGCTTTAACAAGTTTTCCGTCAGATTTCTACGACTTCTGCAGTGTGGCAGTGTATAGTGATGTCTAGCACTGGGGAATCATGCCACAGACATATAGCAGAATTATTATTCTGACACCAGGCCGACCAGTTCTTACACAAACCTATTAATGCTGAGCGTCAAACGAGTCAGCTGTTAGTACAAAAAAGTGTTTGGTATGACTGGACCGGGGTTTGAACCGACAAACTCCCGCATCTGAGGTGTACACTCTAACCACTAGGCCACCGGAGCGGTTTCCCTGTGGTAATATATAAAATATTAATCTGTAAACCCTAATAACATAAAAGAGCAAGTTCATAAAATGTATTAACTATTCTTGATTTCACATTCAATTTACAAACGATTACGACCGTATGTGTTACGTTGTAACACTTCTGAACCGTTATGCATCAATAAACTTTAATTCAAAATGTATACGCACATTTTCAGACAATACAATGCTAAACAATAGACATAGATGCGTAGACAGATAGACATAAATGAGTGATTAACATGTCAGCCATATGTTGAAAGTAAGAAAGTTAATTCTCAAAAGTGCAGAAAACAAATTTAAATATACTTTTTTAAAAATAAAGTGTATTGTTAGTGTTCTTTCCATGTTGTTTACTTTGAAAGTATTCAGTAACACAGGCATATATTTCAAAGATGTCCTTATAACACTGACCTATACCAAATACTATACAGCACAAAGGATGACACCATTATTATGGAATTATCAGAGAGGTCTACAAGGACAGCTACAGAGTAAAATGTGCACAAGAAAGATAGTTAATGAAATCCGATTGCGACTTAAGTTTCAGGCAATGATTTGAATGCCAGCAAATATTATATAACTAATTATTACTATCTTATTCTCACATACCGTTATCGAAATACATCAGAAATTAATTTAGTTTCGTTGGCATGGTTAGCAGAATGAAGTATATACTCAACCATGTAAAATAACACAAACATGATAGAATTAATGAAAATGCTTTATCTAAATCTAAAACAAATATCAATCCACTTCACTGAGAAGACAAATACTGAATATAAATATATTTTTTTCATAATGATGACTTCAAATAAATCAAGCTATTAATTTAACACAGAGACTTTCTGCTATGACATTAAAAGCATGAATTAATCAAAAAAATAAACATACTCAGCGTTGCTAAAAGATCTAAAGAGTTATAAATGATGCAGATTTCAATATTGGAGGAACACATTTTTCTGCATTTTTAAAAATAAATATTTTAGACTGGGGGTGAGATACGTCAACAGCCGAGAGGGATACAAACACCGCCAGCAGTCATCAAGGAAGAAATCCCTATTGACTGGCAAATACTACAATACAGATAGAATGCCACAGCAAAGAGGCAGTCTATTTTTAGGGGAGACAAATGTGATGAATCAAGAGATAACATGTATTGTTTGATAGCGAATGGTCAACCAAGGGCAATATTTTCATATCCCTAACCAGAAAGGGTAACGAACGGATGACAGACACTAAGAATGACTGTATGCTAATAAAACCTATGGAGTCCAATATTGTAGGAAATGGTCTGTTTTGTTGTTTGTTTTTTCATGAAAACGAAGATGATGACAATTGAGAGAATCAGTGCATACCTTACATCGTATAAAATCATGCAGATATGTACAAAATTAATACAAAAAATTCAACAGACATTATGACACATCGTGATATTGGCTTTATTTCATATTTTTATAGCTGTCTGTATCACTCTATTATATAATCATATCAGCATAATTTCGACCCTTAAACTGGTACATATAAGTCTGAACTTAACTGAAGAAGAGTAAAACTTTAAGTTTGCTAGAAATTAAAATTCAGAACCGCGTCTAAGGTCTCATAAACAAATTAAAACTAATATACTTTCTGTGTCCCACATCTACATAAAATATAGGTATATATATATATATATATATATATATATATATATATATATATATATATATATATATATATATATATATATTAAAACTATTAAAAGTCTTTCAGATAAACATTGCTTGTAAATATGACGAATTTGTTTGGAAAACAATTAATATTTCGATTTTCCCCAACATTAGAATAATTAAGGAAAGAAAAAAAAAACTAGTAAAGTAGATAAAATCGACGCCTTTATTATCGAAAAATTATCTTCTTGAAAAACGTATAAAAAATATATGCATAATTTTGTGTAAGTTCCGATACACTGAGAGAATGAACTATTACCTGAACCTTATCCAGGAAAATATTGCATTATATGAACTAATTCAAACGCTACTAGGTAATGCACTGATGGATAATGTTAGTAGCAATAAAATATATTTCGGACTTTGACCTGATGGCTTGATACATCCGATAATTATCTATTTTTGACTTACGATATTACAAGGATCTTCACTTACTATCATTTCTTCTGGTCATTTTATAATTAGTTTAAATGTTTTAAAAGCAAAATAACTAAATCCAAAATGTTTTTGTAATAAATAGTTCTATACCTAATGTTATGCAACACATGTCTTCTTTGTTCCTCTCAACTAAGTTGATGGTTGTAATAGATGCAAATAAAATCAACCAATTCTCTTTTTAAACCTGGTGTTGCTTTCATCTCAAGACAACAACTGCACAGTTTCTAAGTCGTAAAATGATATTGGCATATCATAGCTGATCCAGAATTTGAGCATTTGTTTGGGTTTGATCTGATTTTTCCATGAAATTCAGATCCAGAAAAACTGTACATTGTTATTTTGTTGTAATGTGTTATAGATTATACATCACTTTTGTTCGGTGGCACTGCAGTGTCTGTTTTCTTCTTTTAATCACTGTGGTAGTTTCGTGTCCGATTTTCGACAACTAGTGCAAACGAATAGTTTTATTTTTATTCTAGTAAAGGGCTTTTTGCTTGTGTCCATATTCACCCCATTATTGTTTGTTTATGATCTTCATCAATACTTTAAGTTGGATATGTTCTAAATAAACGATTGATATATCATCAACATCTGTTATGAGCAAAGACATATTTGAATTTATCAATAAGCATTCATAGGTTGTTTTGTACTGCAGTGTCTGGAATGATGACTTGTGCTTCTATATGATTTGACTCCTTGGTTGATTCTTTGTTGCACCGCAATAGAGTATATATTTATTTTTCAAATTTTATTAAAGTAAAAAGTTGTCTATATTTCTCTAAATAGTTTTCTGTGGTCCTTTGACTTTATGTAGTTTATAGATAAGAGTTTTATGCTCAACACGGGTGGAAGCCTTTCCATATCTACCGTAACAAATTTGAATAGTTTGTATTCTTTGGCTTCAGTAAAGCAATCACAAATTATAAGACAGAATGCAATGTTTTGTTTAGTGTGTAATGATCTATTAGGCTTGTGTTACCTTCACTGTAAATCCACGTTGAATGTGTTCTGAGTAAAATTGATTATATACCCAAACTGAAAAAGCACGAGACTCGAACCCATGCAGACAGAGGTAAGATGGCAATGATCGGTAACATTAAGCGCTTTAGACCACTAGGTCACCTCTTGTTTAGCAAGATTCGATGCATACCGAAGTTATGTGTCAAGCAAGGACATCATGCTAATGTTTTTTATATGCCTTTCCATGTCTTTTTATATTTAGCAGTTTCAAAGATCTGTAACAACCATAGAATATATAGTGGAGCCTGTATTTCAGTTTGATTCATGAGTTTATACAGAAGCCTTTGGCTACCATAATTCGTTTCATTACGTTTAAATATGAATCTGTTTTACACTGGACGCTGCTGGATTTAGTGTATGTATAATCTGTATATTTGGATTGGTTTCTTGCTTTAATGATGAGAAAGCTCAACTTGTTTCCATCGCAGATTTGTAGTTTTTATTGTTTCACTGCAGCTTGCTTTTCGACACAAAACAGCATTGCCTCTAAATTTTGGCTTTGATAATTCATACTGCCGTGAACTAGAGTGTCTACTGCTGCAACAATGTGGAAAGTTTCTCATTATGGAGTGTCTGTATATTTATGATTGCAATATTTACTTTCATCGAATCTGAAGCTGAGATTCATTGGCAGGTCCATAGTGATGATTGTTACAGATATCCTACCTTGATTTATACATTACAAAAAAAAAAACATTTTTCTTTTTGCACACTACTGTTTCGTCCTTAAATTGTTATTTCAGGCAAGTGATATTTGCTCTGTACAATTAAGATGAACCTAAAACTTACAACCTATTATACGAATTAATTCAACGGTATCTATAAAATGACTAATTGCTACCAAAGATAGGCGACCGCTTCTGTGGCCTAGGTGGTTAGATGGTCTGCATCGGATGGGTGAGGTCGCGGATTCAAACGCAGCCGAGCTATATCAAAGACGTTTAAAAATGGCACTAGCAGCTGCTTGGCTTTGAGCTCAGCATTGAGAGGTTAGTACTGGCCGGCAAGGTATCAGGATAATGTGACTGGGTGGACAAGGTGCCACAAGTCTGCGGCATGATGTCCCTGTGATAGACATCCCTATCAACTGCCTCGCGGCATACATCTTAGTCATTTGACAAAAAAATTATTAAAGCTACGATACAAATCAAACGATAAACACAAAGAAACATAGATAGGATAACAGTGCAGACAACTACCTATTTCTAAGGTACGGCGAAAGAAACCATCATATATTGGGTCAATATCAAAACTATGTCATTAATATCTAAGATATAACCACAATATATAGCTTCAATATCCTTGTCTATGATCACCATCCTATCACTCAATGACTGAAAACTTATGATTTGTTGTCTCATTTATACTTTATATCATGCTTTTTGTTCTGTTATTTTCTTCCACAGTATGCAGAAACAGATGATGAACTTTCTCTTCCATCATTTATTAGTTCTATCTTTATAGGCAGGGACAAATAGCAACTGGGAAAATGTTTAATGCACCATACATACAAAGGCAATGGAATCAAAATGAAGAAGATACTTTTCTAGGCATAGGTAGAACCGAACAAGAACTTAAATCACCAAACATTAACAAAACATTGAAAATTTAATGTCTTCTTTCACAACTAGCAATATTGTAATTAACGGGATACGTCTTTTGAATATGTACTTTCTGGCAATATATTCACACTCTGAATAACTCCTGTGGCTGTAACATTGTAAAGTAATATTGATAAAATAATGACATCAGTTACTGCTTTTGCTTTTACCTTTTGTAATCAATTCGTTGATTGTTCTCCCTACAATATCCTTTGAGTAGCCTGCCCCCAACACGCATTTTGCAGCGTCGGTGTCAAGAACATTTTCAGCATTTGCTACAAAGATTGCGTATATAGGTGTTTGAATCTGTAATCTGGTTGATTAGTTCACACACACACACATACACACACATATATATATATATATATATATATATATATATATATATATATATATATATATCTGAGTGATTCAGACCAATGCTTTCAACACAGACGACAGAATATCTACAAGGCTTTTAAATCACATTTGTCTTTATTTTTACTAATGACCAATAGCTAATTGCTAGTTCTGTGTCTCAGTCTCTAGCAAACATTAGTGCATTGGGATCATTTGTCGAAAGGATATCAAAAAATAAAATTGTTATGTTTGCAAACTCCATCAAAAAAGAGCCAAGTGTACAATATAATCAGTTCTAGTCAGCAAACGTTATTTTAGAAGATCACTTTGTAGTTAATGATCAAAATTACTGATCCACATGTGATAAAATGGATGTAATTTATGGCGTCTTCCGCAGAACAATAAACCACTGTATCTGCCTCACCACATCGTACGTATTCGTTCCTCATTAACACTTCATACAACTCAATGACCAAACCCAGCCTTAATACATGTTACCGATACAACTTCAATTCTGATTTACAATACTACTTGAAGGTTCAATAACCATAAAATGATTTTAAAAACCATTACTTGCGATCTTTATATAAATGCTATTGATAAAATAATGTTTTATATTTTCCAAGCGAATATTAATAAGTAAAGAAAATAAACTTGAAATAGTTCTACTATCAATTGTAGGGTTTTGCAGAAGAAACTCCACATCGTCTGAATAATATATTAACATCAGCAATTTCAAACAATTCTGAATAGAAATCTGAACTCCAGCACAATTAGAATAAGTATATTACCTTCATCAGGATGGGTATTCAACTCGTTTCTTAAAGTAGACGAATGTGCCATCGGATTATTCGGTTGAAACGTTGAATGAACCACTGCATCTTCATCCTTTAAATTATATATATATATATATATATATATATATATATATATATATATATATATATATATATATATATATATATATATATATATATATATATATATATATATATATATATATATATATATAATACTATCATACAGATTAGAGAATTTTTAATTCGTTCTCTGCGGCGATTCCAACCAAGATCTGCGGGTAAACGGCACAAATCGTTTTGCCTGCACACCAAAATATTGATTGGTGAGTGCAAGCAAGACGATGGGCTTTTTTACCCCCCGACCTTGGTTCCAATCTCCGGAGAGTACGAATTAAATATTATCTAACGGGTATGATAGTATTATAAGTATTAAATATTAATTCAGCCTAGAATTAACATACATTCTCCTTTCGAACCTGGGGATTTCATTTTCAGATCTGTCTTGTACATATTTATAATTCTCGATACTTTTTCCTATAAACTTTGACTTTCTTCATAGGAATCCGAAATGAATGTGTAGATAGAAAAGCATTAATTACTAGGTCGTCGTGCGACTGGGCATTCTACACATGGGTGCATATAACATCGACTCATTTGCATCAATGTTTCGGTCATGTGTGTTTAGTTATCATGGACTATAGACTGGTGTGTGCAAGCAAGGCGATGAGTGCCGTTTATCCGCGGACCTGGGTTCGATTAGCCGTAGAGTACAAATTAAACTTTTTTTATATATCCTACTAGGTCTTTTTACCTTACAAAAAATCAAAATATACATGAATGCCATGAAAATGATTGCAACTCCATTAAAAGTCGCTTCAAACACAGGATAAACTTCTAACAAAATTAGCATTAGACTTGTACATAAATATACAGTGAATAGCCAATAAATTGGATCACAAACGTTTGGTCGCGATTAAATATGTTAAACTCATGAAGAATAAAACAATACCCTCAAACAGATCAGTGTTAACAATGTATTATATGTAACATGTGCGTATAATTTATACCTGTCTAAACTTTTAGTTCAATTTATTAAACAAAAATGTCATAAAGATGCACATTCTCTGTTCGATTGACATTTAGAAGATTGAGATGTCTTGCATGATAATATGGATAATATCGTTAAAAATGATGTTTATAAATTTATATACAAAGATAATAAAGAGAAATAACAGTTTGCTATACCTCGTCTATATCTTCTGACATTCTCCTCACAAGGTCAATGAATTCTTGCCCTTTTACACGCTTCACAAAGGGACATTGTGGGAACCAACGTGCATGTTCGACCCACGGTTCGTCTTCGGGATCCCAGTTTTTAAGACCTCCATCGCATGCAAAACAGCGAACAACATCTTGTAGACCTGATTTTAAACGCAACAGTAAGTGATATTTTAACACAACTACAAATTACTTTTATTTGTAAATTTGTGTTGGCCAAAATGGTAAAAGTCTCTGCGTCGAATGTGAAAGGTCGTGTATTCGACCCCGCGGTCATTGCAGAAAATGACACCACGAACTGCTTCGCTTGCCGCTCAAGATTCATGGGTTCGTATGAGGACTGGTCGACTTGGTATCAGGGTAATGGGACTGTGTGGGACATGATGCTACATGTTTGCTAGACATTGCTATATATTGCCAAGTTGCATACATAGTATCAATTTTAAAAAAATCTACGTCACACACATCGGACGTTTTAGTCAAAATAAATTCACAATTATGTAACCTCTTACAGAAACATAAATGTTCTAGTAGTTGATTTATGAATTTCTGCAGAGGTCAGTCGACTAAAATAAAGAACTATACGGCTTATAAATGCGAAACAGAAATGCATTAAAAGCTCGTATATGAATATATTTCACAAAATGTCCATAAATATTACCAAGACGAATCATAGCATAACCAATTTAGCAATCTATAAGAACTACTGACTTGTTCAGACATTCTGTAAGATCATTCTTTACTACATATGGTATCTCAGACATTAATCTTTGTTAAACAAGACCGAGCAAAAGGTCTTGACATGTATGTTGAGGCTATAAATGCAGTTACTGAAAGCTTTAGTTTGCGTCTGCACAATCGCCACACGATCCAACACTTAATCTCTTCTATTTCAATTATCGTGTGTGGATTCGACAAAACTCCTAGAAACTATTATACATTCCTATAACCTCTTTACAAACAAAATATACAAATCTTGGATTAGAGCATCTTGACGGTTTGAATTGCTAAATCAACAAGATAGGGTTACAACTGCCATATTATTTAGTGTAATGTATAATTAACCTTAATATATATCTCTTGATGGACTTTAAGAATTATCTCCTGTATTTCAGTAAGAAGAGTAGAAATTTCAAAGTCAATCGTGTCTTTTCTTCCCAGCATGATTTATGCAGCTTTCAAACCAATAGTTTCATTATTCATGCAAATTTTGACGCAGTATATAGCATCATGTTTTATTTTCTTCAGGTAATGGCAACACTCACGTTTGCTTCTGTATATAGTGGCGCAATTAGGCAGTCAGAGTTGCTTAAACAAATTATTTTTAGGCTTTAGTTTTCGCAAATATTAAATCAGTCATGACGTAAGCAGCAGATTCCTAATAGCAAGTTTATAAAACAATTTAATTATACTTTTAATGGAAATTCATTTATATAATGCAGTTTAATCAGCTGAATGGTATGTGCGTAATTTACGTCAAACATAAGTAATATCAGTATATAAATTGTGTTCAATTTAGTAAACACCATGTAGTGTAATTTTGAACAAATAAATTTAGTTCCTTCGAATACGAAGCTATATTTAATCAATAGAAAGATTTAAATTTCTGCAGAAAGGTACACATCTTAGCAGTCAATACCTTTAAATAAAAGAAACATGGGTTGTGGATTATTCATTTTGCTGACTTACGTTCTCAATGAAATCATCACGATGATCAATTTTACAAGGACAAACCACTAATAAGACATTAATGAATTCTGACATAAAATTTCCTGGTCCTATCATACATCGCGTTCAAAAATTACGATGAAATTAAACATAAAGAAATATTTTAGACATTTTGCACTTGATCAATATTCTTGTTTATTAGGTAGCCACCAATTAAGGAAAATATAGTTACCTTTTTAATTTTTGTGCATTTGTGTTATTAATGTTACTTAAGTCTTGTGTAAAAAAGGAATCATACACAGGATGTATATTTAGTATGTACAAATTTAGTTTAACTTTTACTGATAGTCATTCATGGCACAATTATTTCATTAAAGCCGGAACAATAGTTTTGATAAACACGTCAGATATATTATTATGATGGGACACTGAACTATATTCTTCGTTAAAGAGATACATAAAGGCCGGCATGGACTCATAGAGGGTAATTTAGTATTGGATCTTCTTCACAAGACTTAGGTTCAACATGTTATTAAAAGAGTATTAAAACAACGTATTATCGTTTCAAAATTGTCAGTATTTGTGAATTAATATTAAATACATCAAACCGACGACAAAAAGCTGCAGCTAATGCCACAAAGAATGTACAGATTACTAGTATATCTAAGTTTTTTGACCATTTTCCATTTTCTAAGTTCTGATAATAAAAACAATTTATATGATTCATTATTGAATAGGACAACAGAGCGTATGCCATTTCTTCATAACTTTGCAGATGAGTAAAATGAGTCTTATAAATAAACATTTATTATCAATGAAGTGATGACCAGGATTATACTTTTCTGGCACGCGAAAATACATATCAGCATGTTTTAGCACAAAAGAATAGATCTACCTTAGCACACAAATACCTTGATAATATGCACTACCTGTATAATAGAATCCAGCATCTGCCACTTGTTCAGGACTTTGCCTTATGTCACTCGACCAGCGGTCAAATGAAGACAATCTGATGCTGTAGGCCTGATACTGTGGGCTTCGTATATGGTCCGATTCTGTCCACGGGCCTGGATTTTTCGATGTCACTCTAGAAGGACCTTGAACTGCGCATGAGATATGAGGGACAATAACGGCAAGACGAAAAAGGTGAAAAGTGAATTTGATGAACATCTTCATAACGTGAATGTGCACACCATGCTTGGTTTCCAACCATAAGGTAGATAACGTGAATGTGGTGTCTCTATTTTTAATAATGTTGTACATATTGGTAAAGTTTCAAATAAATATTTCATCAAGTTATCAATAAGACGTTACTATTATTATCAAATTCTAAAGCAAGAGCAAAACAAATGAGCTAGTTCATAAAAATGTTACAGTAGCGCTTATGTTTTCATGGTGAGAAATGGAACTAAAGCAATTCCATTTCAAACCACTGAAAAACTCACTAGTCATGTATCGGAGATATGTTATAGCTGAAACAAAGAAGGAAGATTTAACATCGAAGAAAGCGACGCACAAATACAAACGACCATACAAATTTGATTCTTATGGCAGATTTTCTATGATAGTCACACGATAAGAAATAATTGAAAAACATACATATAAACACAAGTCTAAAAATAAATTTGCACATTGATTTAGATTTAAAAACAAATGTCTGCTAAATATATGGGGACAAAGGCTTGAAAGACATAGAAATCAAAGCATTATGCAATAAATGGAGAAAGGTAATTATGAAATAAACTAAGAGGTTAGAACTAAAGCAAGTAGGAATAAATGCAAATAGGGTAAATTCTGGTGTTATTGATCAGATCGAGGAAACATATCCATTTTAGATTTCACAACCTCTAGTTCTTGAAAATTAACAATTTATGACTGTTGTTAATGAGTATGTACATTCTGTAATGATCGATTGCAGTGAACAGAACTTCCGTTTGAAGTATTTGATCACAATATGGTGTTCACTGTTTTTTTCTGCGGAAATCCGTCATTAACTCGTATCATATACATTTAAACCATTAACTCTGAAAATAGCTTTTGGTATTATCTTGTTGCTACTGTAATATAATGTTGGTGTTTTCTTTGGTTCATTGGGATCATCGTAATGACGATCAACACAATATATTCACCTTAATGAAATGGACGTAATACTATTTATACTGGCTATATTGCAGTAAAAAAAACTAGATTTATTTCTCAAATAAACTTTCCGTCTTAATACATCTTTCTGTTTGTATACGAGACACATAAAACATTTTTCATTGTAGATCCTTGATTGTAGCATGAATAATCCTTCTTTGCTACAAGCATCAAGGAAAGAAGCTAATAGTTTCCCACAGGTAAATAAGACTTTTCTAATTCTTGAATACCCTAGCCTTTCGCATTGCTTATTAATTTGTATTAAATTCCTTATATATATATATATATATATATATATATATATATATATATATATATATATATATATATATATATATATATATATATATATATATAAATAAATATATATAAATATATATAAATATATAAATATATATAAATATATATATAAACATATATAAATATATATATATATATATATATATATATATATATATATATCTTGTAGTCTGTAACCATCAACTTAAATTTCTCCTTCCAGGTCTCATCATTGTTTATTGTCCTACGCAACATCATCTCGTGAATAATATTACGTCTATTAATAGCAAAAATCAGCATCTTACTATTTTAAAACTTTGTTTTTTAGAAATATTATGCTGAATGCATTTGCAGGAAACAACAATAAAGTTGTCTTCAAATCAATTGTAAGCTAGCAGAATGATAAATCGTATAGCTATGTCTGCGTTTCCCGAAGTAAAATCTGCTAGAACATCATTTCTGAAAACGGGATAAATACAAACGTCTATCAAGTTAACAAACGTATGTTTGATTTGGATTTCTTTCTAACACTGATAAACGACATATCTATTTAAATTAATGGATAGTAATTTTGTTATGTTGTATCATAACTATTAATATTTATTTTGCTGAAAAAGTAGGATCTATAGGTAGTGACAGTGTTTGTTTCTCTTCCATTTACATGTACGAAATAGATAGCTTTTTAGCATTTATAATACATTTACATGATATTTTTATGGTCATGTGGTGTTATTAACATATTCTTTGCTTTGCTTGTCAACAATGACATGACAGTATCCTTATGTCTGTTACATCTAATGTTGATTTCTCTTCCTTTACTTGTAAACTGTCAGCATTGGTTATCTTAAATACCTACAAAACGCAACCCAAAATGTTCAACTCCACGTGCATATTTTAATCTATGAAGTTACCTTCTTTTTGGTGACCTGTTAATCATATTTGCAATTCTAGTTTTGTATTTAATTTATTTGGAATAAAATTATTAGTTGATCTTTAACTTATTTTAATGTTACTTATAATCTGACATATATAAAACCGTACATCAATTTAAATTCGACTTATAATTGTTTTGAAAGTAATTGTTGGAGTGAAATATAATTAAATAAAATAATATAATACAAAATGTATACAAAACGGGCTCTAACTCACCAATATAAACAATACATAACCGTATGTAATAAAGGTAATGTGGCCAGCACAAAATGTATGAAGTACCTCAAACAGTGTAGGAAAACAAAAATAACTACATACTATACTGGAAGGAGGCAAACAGCATGAATAAATAGATCAAATGTATCGAACGAATACAATCTTCACGCTAATACACATGACAAGAGTTAGATATTTAAGTGAATTAAATCAAATTATGAAATCTGGCAAACATTAAAAATATTTTTATATGTTTGTATCATCTGTCAATTTTGTAAACGTTTGCGGAACCTGAACATTTGAAGATAATTGAAATAAATCATACTCTTTTGGTTTCTTCAACACTTTTAATTTTTTCTGACCTAGAGTATCAGCAACATTATTTCGATAGTCAAACACTAGGTACATGTCATTTAGTGATAAAGTGTCCAATATATTGTAAGTGCCATCTGACGGAGGTAAGCGAAAGCAGAAAAAAATCAGAAAAATCGAAAACTGCCAAATGTGTTTTAGAAATTGTTGGAAAACATGTTTCATTCTATTTTGTGAGTTTCTTTTGTTTTCCTGAAAGACTTAAGCTCATGATTGATTCAACCTACTGGAATAGAAATAATTATTGTAACAATGGATACAGGAGAAAATAGATTGCAAACCATCAATAACATTTTATCGCGCATTATTTTGTGTTTTGTGTTTCCTCTGTCCAATTGTTAAAATTTATGATTTTAACGCCCAGTGCAGATATAAATAACGTCAACATAATCCTAAAACATCCAGTAAAGCATATAATAATAATAATCTTCCTTTAGCTCTGTAATTTATCCAAATCATCAAAACGTCTAACTTTGCTCACCAAAGTTATCACAACTAGGATGATGACATCTGGCAATGACCTCGAGATCTTAGCTGATCTTGAATATGCAAAGATCACAGTTTTTAAATTCATTTTTGTCCATTTATTCCAACTCTCTTTTAGTTAGGATTTGCCATGTATCTATTTCTGAGTCGCATTTGTTGTACGTACTTTTAAATCTAGTTTGGATTCTTCGATTTTTTTAGGAAATAATACTGCTGCATAAAAATAAACAACCTATTTTAATGAGTAAACCGGGATGTGGAGCTAACGTTATGATAGTGTTATTTGTTCCATGATGTTTGTGTTATAAACCACCTGTAGTTGCGATAACAGAATCATAATTTTGTCCTATTTTGTGTGCAATTCCTATTCTTGTTCTCTTTCCAAATTCCATTTTGCATCTTTTGATGAATTCTTAAGGACCTCTTTTGGAGTGATAATCTTTACCACGTTGATTTTTATATATAGCCAACACAGTTAATCGATTTTGTGGATATGTCACTCACTAATAATAATAAACCGTCACATCCAGAAGCATATTCTAGTCTAACTTTGACACATGGTATTTATATCTGAGTCATCAATTTGTTCCCACAAAATTAGTAAATCGAACAATTTTTTTGAACGCTGGTGAAGGCCTGTATAATACTTTATCTGTTTTCAATTTGTGCGCGTAAAATATGTATCACATAAGAACTGATAATTTTGATTCAATATCGCAATTCATTTTTCTCTGGATTCTTTACTATCGGTTTAAAAGTGGTATACCCATCATTTTATTTCGTCACTTGTTACCACTCAGTTAATTTCGTCAACCTATATTTTATCTGGTGTTCAAATGTACCCGGTCCATACCTTTATAATGATTGTAATATTCAAGCAAGATATTGATTGTTGGCTTTTCAAAGCATTATGTAGCTTGTCTATTAACGTCCATTATCAATGAAATAGAAGCTTTAATAATGTATCACTGGTCATTTTTGGTGAACTAATAAAGTTATTACAGATCATCTTCAATTACTTCGGACTTATTACAGATTATGTTAAATTGTTTCAGATAAATGATTTCAAATGCATTAAAAGCTTGTATATCACGTACTGCTCATTCATATAACATCTTTTATTACAGAGTATTCATAAAATCTGTATTCCGATTTACAAACTCGCATGAACTTTGATTTGTTTAATGCCAGTAAAATATTCCATGTCCAGCTGTGCTCTGAATATATTAGCTAAATCGTAAATCGTACAGTGTAGAGATCCATAGCTATTTAGTGGGTTATATGTAAACTAATTAGTTTCATTTTTGCAAATTCGTTAGTCTGTATATACATACGTTAGCATCACTTCGGTTAACTATAGCGTAAAATGAATATCAGAAGGGGTCCAAGATACACTGCTTCTTAACTCTTTAAAACTGCAGCCCTCTATTTTAACTAATCAATTTGCATATTGCATATTTTACCCGAATCATAAACAATAAAACTTTTTCTCTCGTTTTTCTTTCGCTTATTATATTAGCTTGTCTATTTCCTCCATGTCGTTTGAATAGTTACCGCACAGCTTCTTTGTTTCTTCCTTTCATATATTTCTTGTTGCCACTAATTTTCGTTATCTGTGCCTTCTGAGTTTCCCTTCCAAATGTCTATATATGTTGTTATGTATATATTAAAACATTTTATTAATAGGGAAGAAAACCTGTACCTACCATTTGCTTCATGTGAAACACAATTTTCATTAGGAATCTGCTCCTGAAAAAAGAAAGGTCTATTTTGTTAATGTACTGTAAGTATTCCCATATCAAGCATTGGACATAAAAAGAAAATTTAAACTGCATTTTTTGTTGGGTTTTTTGTTTTACCATTCTACAGGTTCCAGTATAGATATGATATGTAAAAGCGCATTTGCACTCTATTTATGCATTCTGATTGCTAATTGAAATATAAAGAGATATAAAAATATGATTATTCCTTTCATCTTTTTACACATTGTGTTCAATCTACTTGAAGAGAGAAAAACAAAGTTTGAAGAGGCAATTGAGGGGTATTCCTTTGAGTGCTGCATTTTAAACATGCTTTTGATAATATTAAATATACCAAACCTGAACGAAAACTAAAATATAAAAAACATTGAGATTTAGAATCAGTATATCTTTATATAAACAAAAACCTAAGAATAATTAGGGTTTACGAAGTTGTCATGACTTAAAGCAATGAGACGTGTGACATCACCAACGCCGATGAAATTGTTTTTGTTTCCTATTTGTTTTTATAAAATCAAAACCACCGTAAATGTTTATCCTGTCAAGGGAACATTTACTGAAAATGTTTGTATGTTGTTTAACAAGATAAACACCCAAGAGCTGAAAAGTTTTCGTTCACATATAAACTCGCTTATTAAGAGCGACCGGATTTAAGCAGCAAAAGAGCTTAATATTCCCAAGCTTTTTCAAAGTATCAATCGAAAGCTAAAATAAGCTGATACTTGAAGATTCCTCCACTACGGTTATATCCGAAAGGTTTTCATCTCCATCTTCAACGGTGTAGAGAAGTTACTATATGGTGCTCATGCACGCATGTTCTGATGAATATCATCAAACACTCCCAATCTATTTTTAAACGATTGGAGGTTGTAATTGCTGACTCATTAATGCAATTATCAAACGTACCTGATACTCAGCAAGTCTTCTTGACTCGAGCTCTCTTTTCAGATATAAACAGGAACTTGCTTTCCGCATGTGTTCAAGGAACGGGTCATCGTTTGACGAAATATTAGCAAGTTCAGTGCCGCAAAAGAAGCACATAACTCTAGTGCCTTCTCCTTTAAATTGAATGTGAAAACACTGTATTTTATATACATTAAAAAACTATGGGTCAAAAAGAATTTAATGAAACTTATTATACACGTATTGATCATTTCTTCAGTTAAAGTCACTTTCATTTTTGTTCTTCTATTTTTTAATGAAAACAAAATCAAAATGGCAGATCAATATATACATATATATATGTATATATATATATGTATGTTTATATATATATTTATATATATATATATATATATATATATATATATATATATATATATATATATATATATTTATATATATATACATATATATTATCAAATTGTCGAATTTTATAATGCGATCTGTGAGGAGTCATTGAAAGATTTGCTTTTATTTAATTAACGATAATCTATCTATGATGGAAAATGCTTCAGTATCTTTAGCCAATACTGACACTTGTTTCCATAATACTGTTTGAACAAATTGGCTACAACTGGTCAAGAGGTTTTTAATATAAGTTGTGGATCGATTCTGATCATGATGTGCGCACAAAAATGTATACTTCTTAGGCTCTTTCAGTCTTATGGCCACGAATAAAATACAGCAAGACCTAAAACCAGTCAACAAATATTTTCCTAAATTAAATAAAACAATTAGTACCTCAACAGAGAGATTTGTCAAGTCTCTATCAAAAATATAATTAACTTTGCATATCCTTCTAATATATCCAACGATTACGTTCTAGTGATTTCCTTGTTGATATTCATTTGTTCGTCCTTTGAATGTATTTGATTTTGTTATGATAGAATTAATGTGACAAACCTAAAACACTTATAAAATATGGATGATAGCCTACGGTAGTATTTGTACCCATCCATAAAGAATGGTACCATTACTACTTCCTCTACATGATACTGCTTACTGCATATGATGATTGGGTGTCACGAGTTGCAGAGTGGTCTAAAGCACTCGCCTATACCGATCACCACCATCTCACTTGTCTTCTTGCGGATGAGTCTCAGACTCGGCCACAGGGTATGTGAGAAATTTACCAAAAGCTTTTTTGTAGGTCATTGGTTCTCACTGGTATTTTAACCGGGTTCTTCCTCCACCAGTTGAAGGCAAATCTTACGCTGAACATATGACATTAAAGCAAACAAAAATCAAAAAATCCATAATACTTAACCTTCGTTCTACTAAATAAATAGTGAACAAACAAAATTCATTACCACTGTCAGGATTGTCTTGCCAACATTCTAATTGTAATATTTCAATTTTAAATCAACATAGGTGACAAACAGACTTACAAAGTCCATGTAAAACACTAGAAGAGTTATCAAAAAACGTATACAAAAGAAGGGGTGATGCACAAAAAACCACACAAAGTTTACAGATGACGAAACGTTCATATGACCGCTATAGAGGTACAGTTAAACAATCGACGATGTTAATTTAAATCCGAGACTAGAACTCATGTGAATAAGGGTGAAAGTATGTAAACGAATTGTCATTAAAAACACAAAGACTGTATTGTGTTGCAAAGTTTTCTATTTGATTTGCTTTATTGTTGATATCCCAAAGAATATGGTGGCGATCAAAGTCTCTCAGTTAAACAACAGATGATGATAACTGTTTAATAAGGTGGTCGACATTAACTAAGAGTAAAAGATTTTGGCCAGAGTTTAAAGGTTTTGGGTATGGAGACATCAACGGCTGCAACCTGTAACTGAGTATCCAGATTAAGCTAGTTTTGACGATTTATTTACAACGACGGATACCTATCCAGTGGCCTTATCGGTATTTCTTCAAGGTTAGTTGAGGTTTAAGAGATTTTCTATACAGCTATAGTTTTCTTTCATAAAGTTGTTTTGATTGCAAACAGATATTTGGTCATGTTTTGATATAAAACTTATTGTATTAATATTTGCCTCCAAACGCCGGCGATTCTATTGCAAATTAGTGAAAGATATGACTATTGAAGTTATAAAAAACGAGACTTTAGTAAGGTTTCCTTCGAACGATACCATAGGAACTCTCCGAGTGAACAATGTTTCCAGAATTTCAAGCGTATTAAAGAGCTAGATAGAATTGTGAGATCACTTCGTTAGTCAAGAATGGTCTACAATTCTCTTTTCGGTTTGGTTGTGTTCATGCCAGAGCGGAGTTTTAATGCTGGTTTTACCGATATGTAGTCGTGCCTTAATTGTAGATTCCAGTTTATCAACGTTTGCATCTAGAAGTATAATGCATTTAGGATTAAATATCAAAAGCATTGTATTTAAATAAAGATATATTCAAACGTATAAATCATCTTTTTGTGTATCAAGAAAGTTATATCTTAAAGAGCATCCAATGAAATCCCAAATATGGGTGTCAGGAAAGTTATATCTGACACAGAATCCAAAAAAAATCATCAATACGTGTGTCAGGAAAGTTATATCTGATAGCGAATCCAAAGAAATCGTCAATATTGGTGTCAGGATAGTTATATCTGACACAGAATCCAAAGAAATCGTCAATATGGGTGTCAGGATAGTTATACCTGGCAGAGAATATAATGAAATCGTTAATATAGGTGTCAAGAAAGTTATACACAGTATGGCAGATTAATGCCATGAAAACTCGTATATGATATGACAAAGAAAACTTATAGGAATTAATACAAGGCATATAATGTGGCTGCAACTCTGAATAAACAATAAGACGCGACTATAAATAAATCCAATATGCAAGCAGCTAAGATTCTAAAAATCGTCAATACGGCCAATTGTCGAGAAGCAACAATACCGTTATTAGTGCCATTTTCTTCATTTCCTGAGTACTGAGGATCGTTGCCAAATGCATTCACAAAATTTAAACCATGTATGTATGTTTGTGTTGAATACTATATTGTTGATCACATCCCGATCCTGCCTTCATGTTTAAGTCCCCTTCATAAGGGTAAAACACATGTCGTATAGCATTTTCTTTACATTTTAAAAAAGAATTCCGTGACACTGTTTAACATCTGCTGGACAATATAGTATTTCTCGAACACAGGGCCGCATATAGGTGATCTAATCCAAGTCTGTGTGCATTTGAAATTTTCACCGAGTATACATTTATTCGTAACTATTTTGTATTAGACAAACAAAGACAAAAATATCAGTAGTAATACAGTATATCTAGTCGTGGGGAAGTCAAAAGATTTGGCTCGGACGTTGCGGACTGGAACTGACTCGGGGACAAAAGTCAGTAGCATATTTAAATGTGTTTATTTTTCATGTTCCATAAGTGTATATAACTGTGACAAATAGGCGGCGTGCAAACCACACCAACCACTTTCACTACGGTTCGTTGCTATGGAATGACATCCGCTGTGTAATTTACCCAGTGTGGATAGATAGAAAGAAGAATTCAGATCACTGAACAATTATATTGAAGAAATAACACGACGAGCTCACTTTCAATGAACAAATATAAAATTTAATCAGTTTATCAACAGAACTTAAAATGAAAAGAAATCAATGACGTGGTTACAAAAAAAAGAAAATGGTACTAACATGTACTCAAATAAAAAGATAATACAAATTTCTTTAAATGTAAAATTACTTTCAACGTTAATATACTATCTTCATTGCCAATGAGATGTGACCTTTGAGTGCAACGATGAGAGACTTCATCGCCTATTTTATGCGGACATCAAGACTTCCGTTCGTCCCTGCTCTGCCGATCTTTGTCTAGCTGTTTGGTCTTGGACTCTTGTCCGTCGAACTCTGATTTAACAATCGTCTCTGGACTTAGACTTCGGCTTAGAATTTGCTCTGGTCCTGTGATTGGTTTAGGGATTTCTCAGGTGAATCCAGGAAAGCTGTTTCCTTCAATAAATAAAATGTCTCGCAATAGACAATAGGTCACATTCCCAAGTATGTCTGTATTTTTACATTAATTCGGCTCAGAAAACAAAAGGCATAAATTCTGCCGCAGCAACTCATTGCTCCCTAACTCTTATGTTTACATAGATGGTCAAGGCTTGTCCTGACCTTAATTCGGATCACGCTAGGGGTGGTCAATTAAATTCAACTCAGCCGTATGAACCCGTATGTAAACCCCTCCATGACTTTTTACTCTTCCAATCTAGCAGTGTTAAGTTACATATGGCTTAGACCCTCAAATCTAACTATTCTAAAATAGATTACTCGACCAATTAAATATTACAAACTAGCATATAAATATACACTTAAGTGATCAATTAGATATTACAAACTAGTATATGGATATACATTTCATATTATATCATACTAGACAGAGTTAATCCATAAAACTATGAAACATTGCCCATCCTTACTTAAGCTTAATTCATGAAAATTCCTAATCACTCCTATGTATTAAAAATTCAATTACATGCAATCTTGTCAACTAATCTAATGAAATTTTAATTGCATTCAATCTTGCCAATTCTCCAGATGAATTGATAATTAGAAAATCAAAGAATAAAATGTATTGACTAGCATTTCACTAAAATCCTGCAAAATGAAATCATACATACATACATCATATCGATAATATATTTGCAAATATATCAACAAATGAAATAACATATTAAAATCGGGAAACTAAGATTGCGTACCTTTTGCCGTTTTCTTTATTAGTTTCCACGAACCTCACGTATAGTCCGTCTCCTAACTGAGACAACTATCTGGCCCCTTACTCTATAACGAAAACGTACTTTTTACGAATTCAAATGTAGAATTTGTCTACTTCGCTGAGACAAAACTCCCGCTTTGCTGCCAAATCACGAGATAACGTCTTACACGCTCCTCCCGGAGTCGACCACCCATTTTCAAGAAAGATGGAAGGACTGAAGAATTTTCCTAAAGTAAAACCTTTAATTTCTTACAGAGTTACGCCCATAAATCCATATTAACCAATCGGAATAGACTGTTTCCTAAACCTGTTCCGTAGAATTTTTGGATTGACAAGAAAACTAAACAACTAATCATGCCGTAATTAACATTTTTTTAACAATCATCTATGGCCAGCTCCTGCCCTTTACGCGGTCCATTTTGGGAAAGGGTCTTATGTCATTCTCTTGTACCATTGCATCTGACTCGGTCATGTTACGTCAGGTAGAACGAATTCCCTTTTGACGTTCAGAGATGAAATGAAAATAATCATCTAACTATCTCTAACCCTTTATACTTTAATTAAATTGACTATGATAAAATTCCTTTAACCAAAGCTTCTAAGAGTTTTCAAAATTCGACACATCACATAAACTATAACGTTATTGTTATATTTTGCGGCTGTCTAAAGCGTCGAAGTATTAACTCATGTGTCAGAATTATATTTGATCGAGAAAGGAATGAATGGGTCACACAAAGCCATATAAGATAATTATATATATATATATATATATATATATATATATATATATATATATATATATATATATATATATATATATATATATATATATATATATATATATATATATATTCGAGTCTAAGATCAAGTAGCTTTAATTACTTAAAGCGACGTATAACATGGGGAAAAAATTTGCTTCCATAAACAACGGGCTTATTCCACAACCGTGCCCGTAATAATTTTAATAACTCGTTATGAATGATGTATTTAGAATTACAAGAAATTAAATATGTACGATCAGACAGAATAATGATATAATGCCACCCCCACCCGCAACACACACAAAGATGCACTCACCTCTTTGTTGAACAGTGCGGAAATAATTATTGAGAGCTTAATCAATTTACCTGTATTATAAAATCCAGCACGAGCCAACGCATCAGTATCGAATAGTGCAAACTGCCGAAACGTAGCATAGGAGGCCACGCGTTTTATGTATTCTTGAAATAAGGGGTGTTGTGGTCGTTGGGTACTTTCCCTGTTAGATCCCTCGTTTAGAAGTAGTACATTAGAGTTTATGTCATTTCCCCTACTTAATGGCCGAACTCTCACATTAGAGGAGTTTTGATTGGCAATAGGTTCAACGTGTACAGATGACCCACTATCGGACGACAAACTCATTTGAAGAGAATAGTGATCGGTTTGTAAATTGATTTGCGGTTCAGTTTCCCATGAATTTTCCAGTTGAGTGTTTTCATGAGAAGACGAATGAGAATTAGGAATAGTCTCATCGACGGTTGGGTATCTGGTTCCACTTCCAAGAGAACTAATATCAGCTCTACTAGTACCATCTGGCTGAACTAGATTGGCAATACAATAGTCAAGAGAGTGATTTACTGCACGTTCATGATCTTCATTCATCATCAATCCTTGGACCAAATCAAGGTTTTTGGTCGATTTAATTACAAGATCTTTATTCGAATTCCATTCTACGGGTCTTGATCCCAAAACATCTATTTTATCTTTCCATGTGCGACTTAAATGCTCGACATACATTTTGCAACCTCCTGTTTTCAATTTGTTTCCTAGAACTTTTAATTCAACGTATGAAGAAAATTCCCTTCTAATGGCTCTTTCATAGTAATCAAATATATCATCTTCATAAATGCTAACCTTTCCTTCTTTGATAATACAAATAGTTCTCTTTGTTACATAGTTTGATAGAAGCTTATCAAGGGTTAATTCTGTTTCCATGGCTTTATTTAGGAGTTCATAGTAATATCTTGTAGCACTCGTAATCACCTTTACCCCTTCCAACCAATTCTCTAAAACAAGAATACCACTATCAAAATCCTTTAAACGATCCAGAATTATAACACTTCGCTGGTTTTTACATACGGCTTTTAAATTCATCGATACTATAACATAGTACTGCATCATTGTCGCACCAAAAAGCTGAACACTTTCATCACAAGAATAACTGACCAAATGCTGAAGTGTTTTATATCATGGACTTATGTAGTTCAGCGCTTACTAGTTTCTCTTTCTTTGGGTTCTCTCTTCTCTCTCCGTTTTGTTTTTACTGTATTCAAAGTGATTTTCAATTGCAGAAAAGGAACTAAGAGCTCATTTGAAGATGATTCCTTTCCTTCAAAAGCATCCAGCTATCAAATGAGCGCGCGCCTCAATGTTAACACTATCCGTCCCATTGTTAAATTGTCCTGATCGCTACACCCTATGTTCAAGTTTCATTTCTGTTATGACGAGTTCTGAAAGTAAGATATGTATCCAAAAACTCGTTAATATGAATGAAATAATAGAACGCAAACTGATATTTAGCACACCTGCTCAAAGTTATGAATAGTATGGCAAATATAATCTATAACTAATTTAATTTTAGCAGAGTTGGGTTTTTTTACTTTTGATTCCTTATTTATTTTGATCGACAATATATGCTCAAAAGACAATTAGAGGTGTACACGAAATATATGCGGATTTCTTGGGTCATCACTTGGCTTTTTATGATCTCTGTGTGAGTGAGTGAGTGATATGCATATCTACTTATGAAGGTCACAATATGTACTCAATTGAATTGAAACTACTGAATGATGCAGTAGTTGTTTTTTTTTAAAAAGATGTCACATATTGCATCCACCTAACTATTTAAAGCAGCAATAAATAATAACAGCCACCGAAGCATAAAATAAATGAAAAACAACAATCAATCAAAACCCACAAAACGTCTTCTGTTATCCTGGCTTTTTGCCTCTGTTTTATTATTCTGAAACCAAAATCCGCACGAAAATATATGTACACTTCCTCAAAAAATGTGGCTATGTCAGAAAGTTTGCCAGTAACTCCTGTAAGTCGATCGTTCTTCCCAGAGTTTTGCCCGTTTTTTCCTCTACAATACTCGCCACCATATATAGCCTATCAGGTGCTTGAAAATGGCGTTAAAAAACCCACAACGATAAAGTATTAAACTATGCCGTTTTCAAGCTGCAAAGTGGACTTGGTGAAAGACCGCATTTCGATCTTTTTATCAGCTCAGGTGCTAAACAAATAAATGAATTACATATTTATTTAGTCACATTTATAACAGTTAAGACCCCTATAAAATATAAATATGGTATAGCTAGATAAACTAATAAATGAATCAGATATACAAATAAAAATGAAAGTATAAATTGCAACGAGATCAATACAGCTAAACTGGGAACTTTAAACTTAGGTGGGATAATAATCTGTTGTTGCTGCTTCTGTTTTTTATTTCTGCATAACGTTAGGAATTATGTCGACTGGGCAAGCTTGCAGACTTATTAGATGATATGTGCTAACCCAAAATATCGATTCCCTCAAAATTTCGGTTTTTAATCAATACTCGCCAATTACCAATTTCTAAGTCGCTTTCAGACAAGATTATGAATATGATAAACTGAATTCTCCTACTTTAAAACAATTGTATTTCTGTATTTAATCAAGGGCTAATCAACACACAAAAACAAACTTGGGCCATCGTCTAATAAACAGTCTGTATGAAAGACGGGGAATATCGAATAGAAAAGGATCAAAAAATATATGTCATGAATAATTTCTAAGATTCATGTAAAATAAAAACTTCAATGTAAGTTTTGTTGGGGATTCGTCTTTAGACATATAATTCATGGTATCATATTCATTTCATAAATGAATAGAAGTTTTGACATTTTATATCTTCATCCTCATGGAGAAAGAGTAATGCAGTCGGGTAGAACAATGAACAGTAGAAGAAAAATGAAATAGGTATCAATATGGAAATATGTCAGACTAACTTACTGAAGAACAGAAACATTAAATCTCTTCCTTACCCCCATGCAGTCAAAATATGTCTAATTCTGACTGAACATTTAAGTTCCTGTCATCGATATTATTAACGTTGTTTCAAACATCAAATTGTTCATTAAAAATTCTATCTGTTTTGCTTGAAAATTAGATTTGTTTTGCTGAGTCATTGATAGCTCTTGCTGAAGTTAAAATGTCTTGAAGTTGTAATACGAAGGCAGCTGGAAAAAAATCTACATAAGTGATCGACATTAAGAAACTAAATAAGTCAGTTTTTAAAAGGTGTCTGTAAGACGGAATACATGAACGAGACCAACGAGGCAAAACCCCAGGAAACTTCATTTTAAGCATCCCCAGAGAATGCATGCAACCATCTAACTGTAATGAACATCTACTCTAAGGAAACGTTCTGACTCTTTTGCGCTCATGTCCATAAAGTTTGGGGTAGGCGGGTTGGGGACGGTAGGGGGCAGCCCAAACCCTTTCCGCTTTTGCATTCACCTATGCATATATACTTAATTTAAAATATCAATTTAAAAATTCTTTTGTGACCAGATGGACTAATTAATGTATTAAAGGTTCCTTTTATATAATTTTGATGATGACGCTGATCATTATGGTGGCGGTGATGGCGGTGATGGTGATGATAATGCTTTGTATTTCTATAATTATTAGTGTTGTTGTTGTTATTATTATTATTATTATTATTATTATTATTATTATTATTATTATTATTATTATTATTATTATTATTATTATTATTGGCAATATTCGGGAAACAAAACAAAACTGAATTAAGTTAGGCACTATACATTACCTTGATTAGATTTGAAACTAGAATGTGCTATGTATAGAAAAAAAATTAAACCTGTTCGAGCAAAGGAGACAAAATATTAGGTACAGACTCAATCCAACGCGATTCCTCTATTGGTCAATAAATCACCACATAAAAAATCTACCTTAACTGGTCTCTCTCTCTCTCTCTCTCTCTCTCTCTCTCTCTCTCTCTCTCTCTCTCTCTCTCTCTCTCTCTCTCTCTCTCTCTCTCTCTCTCTCTCTCTCTCTCTCTCATTCAGTACTAGAAGTGTTTTGCCACGTGACTGCAAACTATCTATGATACAAACACAAGATGAGCATGTGACTATTTATGCATGCATATTTTGTAGGTATGAATGGATGAATAAATGTCGGACTGGAGCGATGCATATTCGAATGTATGTGAATGTATTTATACATTTCGTTCTATCAAGTTTGGGCATGTTTCAACTTTTTTAGGTTTAAAAAAGAAGGAACATATAAAATAATCAATAATAAAAGAATAGAGTCAAAGCAGTCTTCCCGCACTAATAATTACTTAGAAGCCATGTGTTGCCTAATGCTAATTGAAAGAAATGCGACCTGCCGAGTTTTCTTTTGACGAAAAATTATTCAACGAGCGGTAGATCAAATTATTTGATACATATATTTCGATAACACCACATACAATTTGCCATTTACCTCCCTGTTAAAGGGAGGTAAAACCTATGGCCATAAACTGCGTGCTGCTAAGGAAGATAACTCTTTATAACCCCTCTCGCATGCGTACGTCCAAAAAGGTTCTTAATTTTGTTCAAATGCCACTCAAACTAATTAATAATTAATTACAAAAGGGAGATATCACATATCATTTTGCAGGAATTTGGAATTTAACTTACAAAGCTGAGAACTAAGTGTGAGTAATATATTTATAGACTTCCAAATGAAGAAAGATTGTAATGTTCAATTTTTTTATTTTTTTTTTATTTTATTTTTTTTTTTTTTTTGGTATACCAAGTTAAAATACTCAACGACTATTTCGCACCGTACAAGCAACATTGATTTTGGGAACGGAATTGTTTTAAAAGTGATTCCTTTTCGGTTACTTTGTTACCAACGCCTTACAGTGCATTGTACACTGAAGGACGGGTGATTGACACTCATTCCTTTAGGCAGGGTAGAATATATATATATATATATATATATATATATATATATATATATATATATATATATATATATATATATATATATATATATATATATATATATATATACAGTTTGGTTTCTCGGTTGTATTTTTATATTATATTCTTCTACTGCAATGATAGAATTTCAAAGGCCTGGGTTTGCGGAAAGTTGACCCAATTGAGAACCGCATTTTACGTTGTTTTTGCGGGAAGCTGATACCAAGCATAATCAATAGAGTGGTGTTCAGACCGCTCCGTTGACTTAGTGGTTAGAGCGTCCGCCTCGGATGCGGCAGAATGTGGATCTGATCCCCAGGCGAGTCATACCAAAGACTTAAAAAAATGGCACTAACAGCTGCCTCGCTTGGCACTCAACATTAAGTGGTTAGTGATAGGACTAGTAGGCCTGGTGTCAGGATAATGTGATTGGGTAGGACATCATGTCACACTGCATACATCGTAGCGATATGACTGAATAATTGTTAAAGCTACGTTAAAAATCCAGAACACGCACACACACACAAACACACACACACACACACACACACACACACACACACAAGGAGAGAGATCTATAGGAGTTGCTGCTAAAATTGTACTGATGTATATATTACATGCTTGGAACCTGCTATATTACAGTCTGCTATTTGCAGCGTGAGACCTTCTTGATGCTGCGTTTGAGGCTGACATCAACAATTTTCAGTGAGTTGGTGTTGCGAAAGTTATATGAGTATTCCCCTATGATTTGTCATCGACGTTGCAGTAGCAACTTTGGACTACATTCATGCGTCTGGTTATCTGCATACTATCAGTTAGATGGATGTTTCTGTCTCGCAATTTTTTAATTAGATACTTTATGCTACCGATTTTGTCAATTTCATTGTGATATTCGCTTTCTCGTTCATTCTTTTCATCATGCATTCCATTTTGGTAATTCTGATCTTGTTTTCTAAACCATTTCGGGTCTTTAGCTGTGATCGGCCTAGTATTGGTTGCAATACAGAAGTGATCTTCTTGCTTACTGAATTATGTTGATTTTAGCTATTAGTACCAAAGCTACAAATCTCTCTCAAGTTTGTCATTTGATGTGATTGTGTTGTGTTGATGATTTCAGGTGTTTCCATATCCATATTCTTTTTATATACATAAAGCAATTATTTCGACTGTAAATGATGTGTTTACTTTGCATGTAGAGTTTAAATCAAGTTGCCTTGCCATACGAGTCTCCCTGGTTAATATAAAAGTTATGCCATTCTCCCCTATAATTTGAATCATGTTTGTCGTAAATTTGTAATAGCGATCAATGAAGCTGATGCTACTTTTTAAGGTACTGAGCTCGAACCCAGACCCTTTTCTTCATAAAACTGAGTACAAAAATTGGCCAAGTGAACGAATGCTCATCCAGTTAAGATTTCGCAATTGCATGTAAGATTATAGATTCTTTTTTTAAGGAATTCAGCAACAATCTCTAAATCAAAGAATCTCAATAAACCTTCAAGTTCATGTTGCACAAATGTATCTTCAGTGACAGCGTCACATTTCCGCACAGGTATATTTCTACCAATCTAGTCAGTTAATCCGCATTTTGGTGCATGAAGGTTGCCACATCATCGTGATCATTTCCTAATGGTATTTGTTAATCCTACATGACTGTGTTGCACCGCATTTGCCAGGTTTATAGCGTGAGAAAAAGATAGGAAGGGGGTTTAATCATCAATGTTGACAGAGGCAACAGCAGACGACACCGGGTGAAGCTCAATATTTCTCTTCATATACTCTGTATTTTTCGTTTCACTTGATTAAAACGTATAGTTTAGATAAACAGATTTAATAAGACTATTCCTCTTCCTTTCATTGTTTTTCCCAATAATATATTCAGGGAAAACCATAACCTAACGTCGGGACCAGAGTAGATATGAAAACATGGTCAGTAGTTGTATACATGTGAAGTAATTGAATTATAATTCGATGTGTCCATATTATGAGTATATTTACTTTTGTCCAATAGTTTGAAGCTGAAAGTGTATGTATGTATATATATGTATATGTATGTATGTATGTATGTATGTATGTATGTATATATATATAAATATATATATATATATATATATATATATATATATATATATATATATATATATATGAGAGAGAGAGATTTTTTTTCTTCGTTAATACCGGATTTATTTCATCGTGTGATACCAAAATCGTGATTTTTGCAAAAGTGGTGAAGCTACGAGTTAAATATATATCGTTTTTGGTACCACAAGTTGAAATAACTTCATTATTAACGTAGGAAAAGAAAATTTTATTTTTATCATATATCAAACAGCGGCTGTATCATTGTTTTCAAGGAAGAAAGGGGGAAATAATTTCAGAGAGACGCTTACAATGCCTGGTATAATTTCCTTATCATTGTTTAATTTCCATGTCTCTCATGTAAGACAATTTTTATTTATTTGTTCTAGCTCACAAACGAATCGAATTTGTCGCTTAACATACAACATTTCTCCTCACATAGACAATCAAGTATCACATGGCATGATGAGAAATCTTATAGTCTTTACATTAAAAATAAAAGGATCTATTTGTCACACGTGAAGATATAGAAATGAAACAAATACGAAAATTATAAATTATTTATCCAATACGTCTCCATATTTCACACTTACACACACTCTCTCACACACATACACACACACATATATATATATGTGTGTGTGTGTGTGTATGTGTGTGTGTGTGTGTGTGTGTGTGTGTGTGTGTGAAAATGAAAAAAGAGTTGTGCATTATTATGTAGTACATATATTGTTCACCGATAATCTGTAAGAACCAGTTTTAGCCTGTGTAATTAACATGCCTATATTTGAATACCAATTGGCGGAAAAAAATAGGTCAGGCTGAGATAAAGCGATTCAAATTCAAAATGCGTCTGGATGCATCATGTGGAATGATATACTTGTGTGTATCTGCATGTGATAGAGAGATTAAAAACGTTTCACTATATGGCGGTAAATGAATATGCAACGAATACGTACCCCTGGATAAGACAAAGAATTGCAACGTCTTTTGTCAACACCGTGAATTTATGGTAGATTAATGCAAATATCACTTAGTTTTGCCTTATTCAACATGTACTTTAAATACTATATTAAAAGAAGCAGCGGAAACACTATACTGTTGATGAAAATAGGGAAAAAGGATAAAATATTAAAACTATACTGCTAATTTTAAAATTCGATGAATCTCAGTCTGATTTCCGCATCATGTGGCACTGCGCTGCATTTCTTTAACTCTTCTTAGAGTGGATAGTATGCAAGAAACATCTACAGCAGGGAACCAGACTACATTTGCGCGCAAAAAATATAAACAGTCAATTGGAACATCATTTTCGAGAATATCGCCTCGGGTGTGTAATAGTAATACATATTAATTCCATGGTTTTGCAAAAAAACATGTATTCGTTGTATATTAATATTGCCTATTTGACTAGTATTTATACATGTGGTAAGGTGTAGGTTACATAATTACGTCTCTAAAACTTGAACTAAGAAACAAAAGAGAGCGAAAACCAACAAGTTGTGCAAAATTCAACAATGTATTTCTCTATAACATAAATGGAGAATTTAGAAAGAACTTGCGTCTTTCGATGTATCAGATTAATATAATCCAAGATGTCCTTGTCTGAATTCACTATAACTGTAAACTTATACTCCTATCCAAGAATATTATTGACTATTTGGCAATTCCAAAGAATAATAATTTGAATAAATAATTCTACCCAAATTAAAAACTGAATACAACAACAAAAATGATTCTGCTGCAAATTGTTAAGGCAAGAACGAGTAACTTTTCAGATAAACAAGATTATAAAACCCTATACTTGACCAAGGTCACAATTACTATTTTCTGAAAATCCTCTGTCAGCTTAGAGGAATTTTCCATTGTAGACGTTTCTAACGCCAGAATCAAGACTATAAATATGCATACTATTAATGACGATCTGAATATTTAATCGACAATCATAGAAAACAAATTAATCAGTATTATACTACACAGTTTTTAAAAACGATTTTTTTATTTTTTTTCATACAAAAAAATTCGTTTATATCGTTTTTATCTTTCGGAATTTTTTAAGTTTTTATTTTCTCAAAAAATATTGTTTTATTCAATTTATTTATTTATTTGACCAAATACTGTTCTGATTTTTTTTATTTTCTCACGCTTGATAATGTTGCTGCTCGTTCAGTCGCTAATTATTGGAAGAAAATCAAAATTTTGCATTTTTCATAGTTCGTCGGTCAGTCGGTCGGTCCATCGGAAATGTTGCTGGTCGTAAGTTATGCAAGCTATAGGAGTGTCAGTGTCGCAACTCCCAAGTGTCTCTTTGAAGTTTGGCAACAAATATCTTTATACTGGCGCAAATTAAGCATTGCAGTAAAGCGAACTCGTAGTAAAGAAATGGCCAATTTCAGAGTCAAGTTTGAAGCACAAAAATGTTTGCCGCAGAGCCAAGTGACGGCGGAGGTCAATCAACGCGGAGGTAAAAAAAAAGACAACATGCGGTGACAGTTTATCGCAGTGATGTCCGACCAGCAAATTGTCGTCCGTTTATAGGCCTAGTTGCCTACAAAAATATCTTTAAGAAAATTTTTGGTCAATATACCACATAATAAACGTAATGTTTCTTGGAAAATCGATTTTCCTGCTGCGACATCTCGAGCTACAGGCCGATCTGCCTGGGCTACATAACGATACTGGCTCGTGCTGAAACCTTACGTACACAACTAGCGAGCAAGTAATTTTAAGATTGTCTATAGTAAATCACGAATTATAATAAATATTTTTTTGTGCATAGCCATTAAAATGCCAAAAGAAAACAAAATGACGAATTTAAACATGTTTTAGTACTAGATGAAAAAGATAGCGTCACTTTGAGCAAAGTTAGTTGCATTTACTGTAATACAAACTTTCACGGTGGTGCTGTACGTATACGAGGTCGCCTACTTGGATATCAAAGTCTTGCATCAGCAAATGTTCAAAAGTTCCATGTGAATGCAGCAGGCCTTACAGAAGCAGCGGTCAGTGAGACTAGAAGCGGAAACGAAAAAACGAAAACTCGACGCCCTGAACAAAACCAGTAAAGCCTCTAGTAGTGAAACACGTGAGAAGCAGATATCATTACCCTCTGTGTTCGCAAGTGCTATGAAAAATGATGCAGAGATTGAATCTCATTTAAGATTACTTTGTTGATACCTTGATAGCCGATGTATCGTTATTTCCGATCTATTGCCAGTTTTTATTACCACTACTTTCTGCTGAAGAGCACAAAGTTGATACAGTGTTATGACGTATAAATTTCTACTGCGCGTGCCATATCTTAATGCATTTAATTAATAAATGAAATATTATAATGTTATTTTTATCCTTTATCTGCTAAATGGTAGATTACGTACTTGCTATAGTCATGTTCAGATAAAGAATGCCAACAGTTTGTCATGTTACTTTCATCTGCCAAGCGTCTGGTGAGACTGGTACAGTGACCCTCAAGAACTTACAACTATTTAAACTTCTTCAGATTTCTCAAACAAGCTTCTTTCTCTAAATTAAGAACGATTTTACGATTATCGATGAGTGTTCAATGCAGCCTATCAAGCAATCGTCCAGATTCCATTAGCTACCACGTGAACAGTCTTAAAATATTTATTCACATAGTAACACTTAAGTGGTTGCACAACCAAGCGAATTCAAACAACTGCTTGAGTATAGCTGAAATCCATGTTATCCTATTTCCAATGACCTTAATACAACAGTGGTCGTCAAGTGACGAGTTCTATAGGATACTACAATAATTCTCTTGAAATAAGCTAACGACCGTACATCTCGAAACTTTTCACACTTCTATAGGTTGGCTTCTTTCACATTTTTATAAATCATAAGTACGCCGATGCTTTGTACTTTACCTCGATCACCATGGAACACCTCCCGAACATATAATAAAGAGAATATTCCTTTCGCTAATGAACAAACTTGGTTGATACTTTAATGTTTTACATGTATGAGTACCAACTTTCAATTCTTAAATCAGTTACGAAATGCATTCAACTTCCAAATAGCTTGTTTTGTTCCAAGATTTTCTAGAATCGAAAACATTGTAGTGGGTCTTTGCAGCGTACGGAGTAGTACATTTTCAATAATGTGTGATATGTTTTTAAAGATAGAATTGATTCACGAAGTGCCTTAGGTAAACAGAAATCCACATGCAATCCCAGTACTTTAACCATTTACTAATTTGGCAATTATTTGTGCATCATGTGTTTTGCAAACAACCAGACAGTAAGCAATTGTACTACTGAAGTTTCTCCTGACAAGGTGTTTACAGCATGTGTACCTGTTTCTTCCATATTCATTATTAAGTCTAGTAGTGCATCGGCTTCAACTAAGAAAACAAAATAGTATCAAGCATTGGTATTATATTATATATCACATGTGTTCTTATATACGACTTTACATGCGAAGTGCGAGATGCACACAGTGAACGGCGCAAAACATTCATCGCATATATATATATATATATATATACATATATATATATATATATATATATATATATATATATATATATATATATATATATATATATATATATATAGTCGAGACCTTGCTTTCAAACCTTTAAACGTTGTTTTCGACCTCGTGCAACAAATAGTTCTTGCCTTCACAATCTCATGAAAATAAGTTAAATGGTAATTTATCATTTTAAATCAGTATTAGCAGTATTTTAAACATTCTGTTCCAGCTAATGTTATACAAATGTTGTTAAAATTATTGTATGATTCCGCTATTACAATATTATGAAAATAAACTACTTATTAAGTAACTTAGTTCAAACCAATCTGTTAAAATGCTTTATTCATGCCCCATTCCCGTCTCCTTAGAGTGACATGATTCAGTTCACGCTTATTAGATGATAACAAGTATAATAAAATGTTCAAACGTTTATCTGATTATGGATGGCCCAGTTCTCAAAGATTATCAGTATTGTTCTTATGACACACGTGAACCTAACGCACGAGGAAGAATCAAGCAGTAAGTTCAGGATACATGAATATGTATATGTATATGTGTATATATATATATATATATATATATATATATATATATATATATATATATATATATATATATATATATATATATATATATTTCTTACCTGCTGAAAGCATTCTTTGAAGTAGGAGGTGAAATTTTGAAAACAGAAGATATCGAATATGGAGCTGATGTTATGGCTGGTTTTGTTAGTGGCATTATGGGCTTGTTCGACATGGCCATGTATATCATCGACGAAGGAACCTTTGGATCATGTCTGAAAGACGTCGACGTTGCCACGGCGATGTTGGGTCTAGCAAGATACAACGACGAGTATTTAAGATGAACTGGTCCGTCAATGATGTTTGTAAAAGTTACAACTAACCACCCTGATAATATACAGCACAATATAAGACGACTAATAAAACACAGCTGCTGCTGACGATGCAGATGTAGAATCGGTTGTTATTGGATCCAATCCAGAATTAAATTTAGGATTGCCAGTGCGTCCATCAATGCGTAAAGATAGAAGAAGATTGTCAGGTGCAATTCCACTGTTACATATTTCTGAATTTTGCAGAAATATCAGTAAGCTTACTGTTAGAGCCAAGCATACAGTTGTACCTGTTAGAAAAATCATCGACAACCATGAAATCTGGCGCCAAGTCAGTGTTGATGGTAAATTAATACTGACAATACTTTCATTGTTGATGTCAATAATGACTCCAACAATAATTGTACAAGAACGTCTGCTATCTTTTATGAGTCAATGTCATTAATCAACATTATCATGGTTAACGATGTCCAGAGATAGTTTTCAAAGCAACCTTAACGGTTTATTTACAATGCAGATAGCATCACAGTAAGGTGTCTCTGTACCGCGATATATATTTGTTGCTTTCGAAGATCTGCACGAATAAAATCACCAACACAAAACATAATGATATTTGACAAACTTGGTATTATGGTATTAATGATGTTTCATTGAGAATAAATGGACATCAGGAACAAGTTGAGGATGCATTATTGAAGTTTGAAAATAATTATATAGCACGTGCATATCATCGTTTGATGACATTCATGGGACGTTATCAAAATGTTGATTCTGGTCTGCAAATGTTGCAACTAGATTTTACAACATTGTATCTGATTTATTACTTTTCTCTGGAACATATTGATTAAGTTAGACAATCTGTCGTTGATGTACATTTTCGAGCTCCTGTGACAGGAGCTGCTATTGATGTTTACAGAGCAATTGCTGTTGCTCAGACAAAACAATGTTGACTGAAGGTGTTGGTGGACGAATGAGAGTCATTGATGCCCCATTCGAAAACATGTAATTAAAATAATGACGATATTATGTAATATCGTCATGTTAGTGTCAATCAGACTCCTGGTCAGATTAAAAATCTACAATCAGTATGAAAAACGAAAGTGGGAATAAAACTATTACTGAAATAAGCACTGATCGCTGGTGGTCAAAATAAACGATCATTGACAGAACGTCAACTGAAGCATTTCAATGACGCCAAACGATCAAAGACTAGCGTACGACTTACTCCTTCTGCGGGCGAGTGTCGCTAACGACTTCGCCAAGACGGGTGGTATATTTGCACTTCTTACAGCAACACCATCGTTGATAACCTCTGCAACTTCAGCTGTTGCAAAAGCACATTCACTTGGTTCTGTTGAAACTTCCGCTAGGATAGCATTAAAGAAAGAAACAGGTCAACGACTAAAACCTTCCCTGACAAAATCAACAGGGAAAGGTCTAAAACTGCCAGAAACTTCTTATGTTATGGTCAATTTACGGGGAGCTTTCTAAGACTGCCCGGGACACCTCGCTAATACTTTTCATATCCAATTAGGATTTACCTGATGTGCTAAGCGATTAAACATCAAAAACTTCAGAGCAGTTTTTATGCGTGATCAATTATTACAATAACCAAATAGTGTTGAGACCGGTATCATTATTCATTATGGAAGTTTTATTCCTTGTACTCAGTGGGTTGCATACGCGATTGATCCAAGTGGAATTGTTTATTTTGATTCGTATGGGTTGGCACCACCGAAGGATATTTTTCAATATGTCAATGGACGTCAAAACACTCCCGTATGCTATTAACATTACTAACACAGATACAAACTGATCTGCCAATACGTTTCTGTAAAGTAATTGATGTAGTCGACGCTGAGTCATCGTTAACGACACCGTGCTTTATAAAGTCGAGCACGAGTCTATCACGTTGTCCAACATTTTAAACAGGCCTTAGTGAATATATTATGGTAGATATTTTCTGAAGATCTTCTCGAAGTCTCAAACCTCAAGCTGAATCGTCCAAATTCTCAACACTTGATCATATCAATGATGATATAGCTAATCGTTTGCATCTCGTAGATACGGACCAAAATGAAGTGCTGCTTTTCAGGATCAAAACGGACGATTAAAAACGAGTAATATCGCATTAAAATATTATTCTGCCAGTTCCATATGCAACAGAAAATAACTTAGCGGTTTTTACTAAGAACTGCAAAATACAAAACTCGGAGGAATCAATCTTAACACTCAAGAGTGAACTTACTGGACGAATGAGAAAAATTGGAGTTATTAGGTACGGTGATCTCAACATGGGATGAAATAGAATTATCAATTTTAGAGAACCAAAAGCAGACGATGATGTGGCAACAAAAAGATAGGTAGACATCAACAACAACGCGATCAAAGCTGAGATCAATGCTTCTTTACTATCGGCAAGAGATACAATGACTGGTTCTCTTAATATGGTTAATAATACAAAAAACAGAATCAAATGATGACGTTGCAAGGAAGAAATATCTCGACGATAGCAACATTCCGAGGATTAACTCATTAATGAAAATCAATGATGGATTGGCCATATTTGGATCTGTTTATACTACTCACGTAAATACTTTTCAAATTTTCGTAGAAACACATAGAGCTATTAATGAATTTTTTGGTAGGTCAGTTGTCGTCGACATTAAACTCTCTGAAATAAAAAGGCGATCCGACGACATCAAAAATATTACTAATTGTACAGTTCCTGTACATGCAGTAGCGTCTGAATCAACATTATAGGGACGACTCAATAAATTCATCTAACATCGCGTTAAGGTTTACGGCATTTATAGATTTTCAGTACTCGGCGACACAACATTTGCAATATCAACCACCCTTTCACTGCCACGTCGTTATCCAGTTAGTGGATTCTCTAGAACAATGTGAGTAGTAGAGGAGTATGACGACAAGGAAACATTCGTGGTGGAACCCGATGAAAAACTCCTCGGTTTGATTTACTATTGGTGTCTTGAATAAGTTGATAAACTACCATCTACCTAAATTACTTAATGAACCAATCGCTTGACGTTGTTGCAGCGCAACATTACAGATACGAGTTAGTGTGTTTGGTGCAGGCCCAACTGAAAAAATTATAATTGTCGAGTACACAGATAAACTAAAAACAGGCCGCAGATGTATCGTTCTTATTGACATTATATACTCAGTGTCCGAGGCAGTCGATGAAAGAGCAACTATAATTGGCTCATTATCAGCGTCATATATAATATCATCATTAATAGGAATTGGTATTGCAGTTGTAACCATATTGCTGGTATTTTAAATATCATCTCATTAAAATATCTACGTGCATGGCTGACAAATTGCATGAATATAAAACGCTGCTATCAGCGGCAACACATGCACACGACAAAGTATCATCGCTGATATCATCAGGGCTCAATGATGGAATAGTATCAAATCAGACATTCGCAAAAATAATTCAGATTTACCATGGAGCAACAGCCACCTTAATATAAATCAAGAAGTAAATACTACAGGCAGTTATTAAATCGACCAGATCAATAGTGAATTCCACTTCAGAATTAACTGTACCACAGGAAAAAAAATTATAAATGACTATTACGGTTTATGAGCAAATATTATCCGCCGCGATAGAAATATCAACACGGAACTACGTCGTAGAAATATTTCAATCATCAGTCAGAACTATATTAGGATGGCCAGAGGTACGATCACCAGCACCATCGGCGATACTACAAACACAATGTTGTGAATCGGTTTCAGACAAGAGAATATTTTACAAAAACACACTTCCAGAATATTGAAAAACGCATTCGTGGAAGCATACGGAATTTCGTGACTATAGACACTGGAGAGAAATTTTATTTTACTACGTTTTATGGTACAAACCGTCACAAATTAAGAAGAACTTTATATAACTTTGATGATAATGGAAAGCCATTCATAAACAAAAAACGTATTAAATCATTTTCCGACGTCATCAAGTCTGAACATAAAAAAGGAAGCAACTAACTACTAATTTTATTTTCTAGTGTCGCACAATATTACAATGATGATACAAAATCAACAGATCATCGCAACAATACAACATCTAAACCAGATTAAATCATACCTTAAGTACATTACTAAATTTATCAACGAAACGGTGATTGATGACGGTGATGATTTCATTAATTCGGAAGACTCCAATATGATAATAAATAATTGTTTTCTAGACACTACGCCATGACAGATACAGAAATACCAACATTTGTATAACCTGGATTTTACGACCATGAACTGATAATAACACAGTTAACGATATCATTGATGAATACTATCCCAAGATTATTGATACTTGGAGAAAAATATTCCCATCTGCAGACATCCTCAAACACAACAATGATCCAGACAGTGAAAGTCATCATACATCACCAGGTGTTATTGCAATCACATCAACAATAGCAGTCAATTTTGTAGGTGATGCAATAGACGGTAGCTATCAAACAGATCTTGATAAAACCAGGCAGGCACATTATATATATATATATATATATATATATATATATATATATATATATATATATATATATATATATATATATATATATATATATATATATATATATATATATTCATTTACCCTGAAGTACCGTCTGGGCTTGTAACTGTGTCAGTATCTGTTAATCCGGTTTAACTACGATGTCATAATCCGCTGTTGTCACAGATAAATTTCAGACTTGCTGACCAATACATATACGTTCTGGACATGTGGTTTTGGCACTTAGTTTGTATGTGTGTTCATAGCTATTTCAATGTAACAAAAATTTACATAAATCTGAATTTGCGTCGTAACAAAAATTAAAATAAATCTGAACAAAATATATTTCTGAATCAAAATCAAAATAAATATTATAATATGAATAAGAATAAAAAGAAAAATAAGATATAAATCTGAATATGAGTAAGAATAAAAATGAAAATATTTCAAAATGAGAATATGAATCTCAATAAAAAAATCTGATTCCGAATTTGAATCTGAATATTATAATTTAACTCAAAATTTAAATGTGAATAAATAATATAACTTAAATTAAAATTTCAACCAGACTAAATAGTATAAACTGAATCAAAATTTGAATAAAATATATACATTTCTGATTCTGAATAAAGATTATAATCTGAATTAGAAACAGAATAAATATTATAGCTCGATGTTTGATTCAGAACAAAAACAACACACAAAACTGAAACTGAGTCAGAATAAATATATTTTTCACTTGCATTATCCCTCCTGACCTTCGTCCGTGTCCTTAGCACAGAGTTTATAATTGCACATAATTTTTTTCAGCTATTACACATGAAATTACAATATTTTTCATTTTGTTTTCCCGTGATAGCCCTGATCTAACTTACTTAATAGCATTCGCGAGTGAAACAAATACCGAATATCCTAATCATCGACAAAAAGTAGAGATTGTTTTACGTCTTGTTGAAGTAATTTAATAAATCGATATTGAGCTGCTTGAGCGTATCTCCTATGATATTTCCGTTGCTATAGAGCTTCAAAGTCATTTGTCTTTTTTTCAGGATCCAATTGCTCAGATAATTCTCTATCATCATCATTTAATTTTTAATAGCAGAAATAATTAATATTTTCGAAATTCAGTGTATAATAATCATTTATTTAAAATACAAAGATTTCTGAATCTGAATCTGATTAAAAATATTTCAGAATCTGAATAAGAATTGAGAAATGTCTTCCACCATCAACAAATATATCAACCACGAAATTGGAACGCAAGACCTCGGGTATGAGAATTCGCCATGTTAGCAATCGACTACGGATGATCCTTACAGTTATATTTTGAAACATTAATATGAAGTTCCCTACAAGAAATCAATAAACTGACTAAATCACAACTGTTGTATACTTGAGTTTACTGCTCAATAAATTTATTTTAGTTTGCAAACTCCATATAAAATCTTTGCATTTAATAATCGCACATACATTTCTGCTTGACTTCATTCGGGAGTTAACGTACATAGAGGTCTTTTGTACTACTGTACAACAGTCTTCATTAGAAATCTAAAAATAGCTTACTTAGATCATACTAGCAAGTGAAGCAATGCCTTCTTGTTTTCTTGAGTTATGAGAGACAAAGTCAGAGTCCAAGTCAAAGGATGTAACATACAAGAGCGATAGGCAGTCAGCGTGTCACATACCTTGACAGAATTACCCTGACCTAGTCAATGCAGAAGTCAAACGGGATCTGAAATACAGCGTGAGACACGATAAAACAAATAATCCCGACAGTCACAGAGTGTTACGCAGTACCAGGGGAGATTACTGAGTAAACACTCTACCAAAATAAATCTCCCTTCTTGCAGACTTTAAAACTTAAATGTTACTTTTTGTTTATATTTCTTCATAAATGCTGATATATATATATATATATATATATATATATATATATATATATATATATATATATATATATATATATATATATATATATATTACTTGCCACAAACTATACTGAAAATCGACAAATATCGAACTATTTACCAGCTGCATATAAGGATGAAAATACTTTATTTTTGCCTTTCTCGACATTCACGGGTATAAATGATATTAGATACTTATTATTACTGCACTTTTGTATAATTTTCAATTCTGTAGAATAGCTGGTAAATTATTTAGATAATTAATTTTCGGATTTGAATCAATATGATCGAACACAAGACCGTATTCGATTCATCCGTGGAAACATTCGTAGATAAACCTATAAAAAGGTAAATTCCCTCTCTTTTAAAAATAAATATTAATGACAGCACCGAATGTTTTTAACCGACAGTTCCTGTTTACATCATCAAGTTATGCCTCATAATTTCCAATGAAGGGATGCTTAACAAAGTCATTTTGCTCTATTTATAAAATATTATTTGCTTATATTGTTATTTTATTCTTAGAATGAATGTCTAGCGAGATAGCCTTCGACTTTTATTATAGGAGATTCCACATTAACGTCGTTATCATAATATTGTTTCAGCTCTCTAAATTTTTTACCACCACATTTTACACACAGCTGCCTTTCTCCTCTGACTCGAGCATCATATCATAAACACGGCTTTGGTCTCAGATTTCCGGCACATTCACTCTGCATATGATATGCACAGAATTCATTTATGCAAGCGCTGTTACAAGGAATTTGACAATCAATCATAAGACACCTACACTTATTCATTATATCATATATATATATATATATATATATATATATATATATATATATATATATATATATATATATATATATATATATATCATTAATATATATCATTTATATATATATATATATATAACTTTAATATATATATATATATATATATATATATATATATATATATATATATATATATAATATATATATATATATATATATATATATATATATATATATATATATATATATATATATATATATATATATATATGTATAATTTATATTATAAAGAATATAAATCATATGGCGAATAACAACCCTTTCAAGCATACTGGATCCACCAAGATATCACGTGTGTCAGGGATTGATTAAAATATATGCAATAAACTGACGATAAACAGAACGAAACTAGTAACTAACTAGCCTAAGCGCTTTCGACTCTTAATGAGTCTTATTCAAAGGCAAATACAAAACATATATACGACAGACAAATAAACACAATAACGTTGTTAACACATGTGGAGACAGCCATGTAGAGGTTTCCAAACACAACGTTTTTGTGTTTATTTGTTTGTCGTATATATGTTTTGTATTTGCCTTTGAAAAAGACTCATTAAGAGTCGAAAGCGCTTAGGCTAGTTAGTTACTGGTTTCGTACTGTTCGTCGTCAGTGTATTGCATCTATATATATATATATATATATATATATATATATATATATATATATATATATATATATATATATATATATATATATATAACATGCAGGATTGTACGAGATATTCTGCGATTAAAACTTCTATATCCAGGTTTGATCTTAAAGGAATAAAACCTAAATTATAAACGCGAGCTCTGGTTGATTTAACAAATAAGACTCCAATCAATCGCATTAGCGAAGGCAAGAGATAATCTCCAACGATGATGCTGCTGTTCTGTGGTCAACATTTAGATTTATACAAGACGTCGATGCTGCAAAGAATGACAATCGAGCAGCTACAACTATTAATTATCTTGACGTTTAACAAAAACCTGCTGATTTGATAGTTGCATATCGGAAGATAGTTCGTGACACATTTCAGCAACAATTATTTATGCTATATCAATTAAAGTTTTCAGATCTACCTGTGCAATTGTGTTGACGCTCGCAGACACACGCAAACAAAGTAATAAAGTTGAGACTTCTGGAGTTAATGAGAATCAAAAACTTGTATTAACTGATATTGTTTTAGTTTCTGTGAGAGCAGTTGAGAGCGCGTTAACGATGGACAATACTCCATTGACTGTAGGGTATGCTATAGCCATTCATTGGTCACAAGAAGTAATTATTTCTGATACACATATGTGGATTGTCGATGATCGTGTCGAATGGTCTGATTTAGTGTATCTAGCGGTGTTGCGAGTTAGAAGAATGTAGATTGCACAATAGCTCAGGAAACCAATGATAGTACTTGCAATGATATAGCAAAGACAAAAGTGGCTGATTATAAGTGTTCTGATAAAAAAAGCATAAGCGTTACTTTGACCTTGATGTTAAGTTTATCATGAGATGAAACAAGAACAAAATAATCAATGTGCGAGCTTTAGCATAGCAATGTTATGATATTATTTGAACAATAATCCAAGACAATTTACCGTGGATAGTAGTAATTGTAATCTCGGTCACACACGTAAATATGTGATGTTTACCTGTCTTGAGTGTAATCGACGTAGCGGTGCTGGTGTCTTGCTTTCACAGAAGTGCAGGCGGTAGTAATTTCAGTAATTACTTGTAACTGTTCACGTACAAACCTACGTTGAGAAGTTGTATTTAGTGATACGTTGTATTTAGTGGCACCATCCGTAGATAATCAGCAATGCTTCGATCTGCTTAAAGATTTTAATGAAGTAGCGAAGTCGTTGGATGAAGTCGGTAATGATATTATTGATTTTATCACTGATATTGACGAAATCTCATCTGTGGATGATTTTGATAGATGTATTAATAATCTCGTAGTATACGATGATGTGATGCTAGACATACAATCAGATCCAGCTCGGTTATTTTTCCGAGACAGGCAAAAACATACTGACGTAATTTATGTTATTCAGCGATATACACAAAAAGCTCAAGTGATCAGACATAACTGTAATCTTAAGGTCATCGTCAATGTAATCGATACTCACACAATAAGTAACATACTAACAGACTTGGTGTTCTGTGGGTATGGAAATCATTAAATTCAGAAACTTCTTTTCAAACCTGCAAGCTAGCCCACACAGACTTATCATGATAATCACATGATCCTCTGTCGAGTTATCTTGTAGGTCTCGATAAAAAGTTTTGGTTGAGAGACACTTCAGCAGGGAGGTCGAAGACAAAACTTGAGTTCCCAACGGGTAAACAAGCACGCAATTGCAAATGTCAAACACGTTAATAATAAAAATGAGCTAACCCAATTAGAAAAGTCTCGGTCAGTTAGAGGCTTCGGTTTGATATAATTGAACTTTTTTGTGTAGAAGCTTTATTTTTGCGAGATAAATTTCCGAAAAAGTTGTAGGATTCGCCCTCCCTGCTGCTCTAGAAAAGGTGGTCCTTGAGTCAGATAATATAGGTACATGAAGGTGTTACCTCAGTGAACACTTGTTGATCTGTCTGATGACAACCTAAGGAATGTCTTTGCAGTACTATATCCTGGTGTGATTGAATGAAATAATACCGCTGCCCTTTGCTAGTCGCATTTTTCGTGGTCAAATGATGCCCTGGTGTCACCAATTGAATACTATGAGACTTTCAGGCTAATCCAAGTCTTCTACGTTATTCCACATAGGCCAGGCCCGAAGAGATACAACATATGATTCTGTAATCTCGTAAACCACTTCGCTGAAAGTAATGGAAGTCAAAATGTACTAGATATGCATATTACAAATGACTTTAAGTATGAAAGCAAAGGATGCAAAGTGTTGCAAAGTTTTGCAAAGTGACACTCATAAATGTCAGGAGGTGATCATTTATTAAAGTGATTATTCATCAGCAACCAGTGAGGTTTTCATAGATATGTTGCTAGAGTATCTTCAACCGTGTACAGCTTATATACGTAATGAACAACACCATACGATAAAGAGAAAGTTGATGATTGATACGCGTAACAATTCGGTACCTCAGATATAAAAGAAGGTAAAGGTAAAGTACTAAATTTATTTTGCACCATAAAGAGTCCATACAACATGGAAATAAGTAGCACCATAAAGAGTCCATACAACATGGAAATAAGTAGCACCATAAAGAGTCCATACAACATGGAAATAAGTAGCACCATAAAGAGTCCATACAACATGGAAATAAGTAGCACCATAAAGAGTCCATACAACATGGAAATAAGTAGCACCATAAAGAGTCCATACAACATGGAAATAAGTAGCACCATAAAGAATCCATACAACATGGAAATAAGTAGCACCATAAAGAGTCCATACAACATGAAAATAAGTAGCACATATATTTAACCTGCAGCTGGCCTATTCTGTGTCCTACAGAACAGTGATTCTGCGTCTGACAGATTACTTGCTCTGTTTCTGACAGATAAGTTATTATGTGTCGGACAGATCAGTGATTCTGTGTCTGGCAGATGATATATATGTACAATTGTATACTGTATCCTGAACTAAATGTAAAGATAGATATAATTGTGTTTCCAAATCATAATAATCTGAGATACGTATTTCTTCATGTGTGACATTTAAACAAATATATCATAAGCATCCGTTGTTACAAATTAATTTACATGATCTGTTTGGACATTTCTAGTATGTATTTCAGAGTGTCATTAAACAATTACTACATACAGAGTTGCATGTCAATATGATATCGGCCTCATCAATATGCCGTACTCCTTCAATCAATGTCTCAGTCAGGTGTATTTACTGTTTGACATACTCCATTTTCCAGGTGCCTATATTCAAGTTGACATATCTTGTATGCACATCTCATTTTTTGAGATATATATATATATATATATATATATATATATATATATATATATATATATATATATATATATATATATATATATATATATATATATATATATCAAATAATCTAAATAGACAGATTTGGTGAGATGCAATATAGTCCATTTCATTCTCTCATTAAGTACTAAATAACTATGTTTATAAACATTTACTGTTAACTATGTAAGAAGACACGAACAACTTAAATATCATCCTATCATAAGCACACAAACATCAATATAGACACATACTAAATAATTTAAATGATAGGTATACACACTTTCAGCAAGAATTATTTATATAATTATGTGTCTGTATAAAGGTCTTATTCTGGCCATTTAGTTACAAAGTACTGAAAATGATGCTGTGATGAGTTATCATGGTCACACGTTTGAAATGTGCGTATATTTATCTAAAAAAATCACACTATACATATTCTATTAAATATAGAAGAAATATAGGAATTATTAATTATGGAACCTAATTAGTGCGTTAAAAATTGACGATTTAAAGAGTCATTAAGCCTAGTACACCTTTTTTTATTGGAAACTTGACATGAGTTTGTATAATTTGTATTATATAAACAACTGTCTGGTGTGTGCCAAAAAAAAATTAAAACATATTAAATCAAAGCAATCTTCCTAGGCAAATTTTCTGTGAAGTTCTTGTTATGATTTTCTGGGTGTTACATTAAATGTTACACCTTAGACAAAAACAAATGCGCCATAGCCACATGATTTCACTTCTGAACAGCATCAATAACTGATGTAATGATAGTAAATGACATCAGGGCCGACGAAGTAGGATCAAAGAGGTTTTAACTCCCCATGATCTCTGGTTATGGAACCCGAAGAACTTTGGCGATCGAAGCAATCGTCCTGTCCCCACCCACCCCTTAGTACACTACTGGCATAAAGTCCAGATTACTCAGTTTTAACTGTAGACAAAATAAATTATTGCAGAGTACTGTATTCAAAATATTCTTGAGAATAAACAATTTCCTTTAAATTAGTACCAAGATTGTCTCAATCCAATTCAATGATCACTACAACCGTCACACCACCCCTTCCCCCACACCCCAAAAAACAAATGGTGACTAAATGCTTAAATTTGGTAATTCTTGGTATTGATCGAAAATAATTGGTATTATTTTCACTATATGCTTTGAAGACATTCGACAACGAGTAATCTACCATTGATGCATGCCCGAAAGTGAATTTGTGACTCATGGCACTGAGTGTTATTTACAGTTGAGCCTCTCAAAACTGGATATTAACCGAAGGCAAGAACTTCATTTTTAAGATACTTTAGAAAAATATATGACTTATTAGGATTTTGACACACAGGAAAGTTAAGTACTTATAAACAAATGTAGGCACTATACAGGGGAAATAATAATGAAACGAATCGATGTGTGAATATTTCCGGAAGTCGTTCTGAAATTTTCACTATAGATCAGATTTTGTGCATTGTGATTATAACTTTAGTACACTTACTATATGTGTGTAGAATGAAGCATGAAGCAAAAAAATGTACATTCTTCATAAGCCTCGCAACACTTCCATAGTTTACAAAACAATCTTCTTACCACAACAAAACCTAACCCAATGAACGGAGACATGCGCGTTGAATTATACTATTATCATTAAATTTACAAGAGCGTGTAATACATTTCATTTGAATTTAATATTATATAATGAATCGGTACATCAATTATAGTCCTGGTCAGTAGCGTATTTGTACCATGAGACAACCTTCCTCTCGTAATCAAGTTTCTTTGCCAGTAGGTCATAAAGTGCTTTAAGATCACGTGAATTCGCAATAAGCGTGTTCACATTATTTATTCACAAAGGAATTAAATAAAAAAAGGTTCAGGATAATGTGACTTGGCGAGATCGCTTGATCTTATCTCTCTTCCCTTACTTAGTGAGTAAGGCTTGATCTTATCTCTTTCCCCGTTTAGAAATGAAGACAAATCTGATACAGCCAAATCAGGAATCCTTTCATAATGTAGGTATTGTCCGGGCAACTTTCTACATTCAAACGGTGAATTAAATGTTGTCTTAACAGATGTTCAATTTCAAAATTAACATTGAATTATATCCTTTGTACAAAATGTTTACGACCGTAAAATGTTATAATATTATCTGAAATAAATTCACGAGTTATTTGTTTAGCGTTATTTGGTAAATAAATGGTTGAAAAGAATGTCCACATAAACGAATAAATTACACAATACTTTCGTATTTAATGTATATTATGTCCACTGTCAACAAATATTCAATAAAATAACATAGTTCAATTCCATTGTTGTTAGTTTGGCAATTTTAGCTATATGTATATGTTGCCATCACCAAACACCGCATGTGCAGCCTCTGTGGAGAGGGTCAGCACTTTTGTAATCTGGGATGCGTTGAGGCAACGGTGAGTCGGAGATTTGCAACGGTCCTTTGAGAGCTCCAGAGCCATGCGCAACTCACCCATTTAATTATAAAACTCCTGTAAGTGGTCGTTGAAATAGACTTGGTGTCAAACCGCGCCTCCTTAATCAACCTCTGTGTAAACGTCAAGGTCTATAGTGATTCGAAACAACCGGCAAGAAATTTTGATTTCTAGCAGGCTTGTAAAAATTCTCATCCAAACTCTCTTTCAACCAAAGGCAGTAAGCAAAAACCGGCGACCAAACTTCCGTTAGATATAAATTAATAAAGTTGTCATACCACCCAACCGCGTGAGATAACATTAAGAAACAACCGGGAATTCATTTTATTTTTTACGCATTACCATACCACCCAGTCTTTAAATGACGGCAGTATGTGAGACACAACAAAAAAATTTAATCGGGACAGTCAAACGTCGAGCAATTTCATTTAAAGAAAAGAATGCTACATTGCAATACCACATCGTCTGTGAGTGACCACAGCAAACGACAACCAGAGAACATTTTTTATTTGGATAAAAGTAAATGGCATACCATAATGTCCATACTTAGAGATATTTGAGGTATCAAAATACTAAGCAACGATCGAATGATATTTTAAAAGCAACCAAAGTCGCTAAAGCTACGGCCAAGCCAAAGGGCCTACAACGCCAGCCGACAGACAAACAAACAACAACCCCTTTCTCTAGATCCACAACCACATTACTTGCCGACATGCATCATATGTCTCAACCACCCAACTTGCGTCACAGCCTCCAAAGCCAGATCCGTGGATAAAAGTTCCACTAGTCAGCACTAATCCAATAGTCACTGCGAACCCACAATCGAAGGCTTCCAAGTGACAATTCAAACGAATAGACCTTTGGTGAGAATCACCAGAGGAACTTGCAAAGCCAATACCAGTTCGCCTGTCGAAGAATGAGAAGCACCGAACCAGATGGCAAGTCGCCCTGAAAGCAGCTAAATAACCACATGGTAGGTCATGCTTCCCTAATCCCCGCTAGGTCCTGGATCTCAATATTGAAAGAAAGTCGCCACCAATCTTTTTAAATGCTCTGAGAAATGGAAAACCACCACCCGTACCACCATATTGGTCTCGGCCTCTCCAGACATGCCCAGCCAAGACACCACCATAACGAACACCGGATATATATATATATATATATATATATATATATATATATATATATATATATATATATATATATATACATATACATATATATATATATATACATATACATATATATATATATATATATATATATATATATATATATATATATATATATATATATATATATATATATATATATATATGAGTTTATTATGGATCATTGACAACTGGCAGGCATCATTTCCGGTGAGCTGCAATACAAATACAAATGGTTGACGCTCAAGACGCGATAAACAAAGATTATATTATATCCACAGCCAAGACGTAATTGAGTTCGTCTATTGTTGATATGGGTATAACTTTGCCATCTTTCAACTTATATTCATGGCTTTGGACTGACGGCAGTCCCAACTTGCTTACTTTAGATGTACCCCCAAAACTGTAAGAGTCAATAACTTCTATTTTGTCTTGTAGCAGCCGCTCTTTGGAGGGATCTGGCTTTCTACCACATTACCATGATGGGTGAGTCCGATAAGATCAAATACTTTGGCAATTAGTTTGACATTTCTCTTGCTATGCTGGCTATTAGTTCAGGCCAAGACGTTTTAAAGGTAAATTGTATCAATAATATGATTTTCTTGATATAGGCTCTTGTCGTCCCCGTGTCTGGTTTTGTGTATTTTATCCGCATTATGCAGATAGTTACTAAATGGGAGGTTGAGGTCAGTGCTAAGCTGCTTATAAATGTCATTACATAGGCAAGTTAAACAGGTTAGCGAGGGGACGCATGGTAATTCCCGAGAGGTCGCCGAATATCACCCATGGACACAGAGCACAAAACTATCGCCTTCAAATGATAAGAGATATCGAGACACAACTCCAGGCCAAAATAGAGCTACGCTGGTACCATGGTAGATATTTTGAAGGCATGGCTGCGACTAAGTGCACTATATTTATATGCGTGGGAGTGACAGGCGTTAGCTCACTGGCCACTAATAGTTGCTTCTCTTTTCACAATCCTATGAAATGCGCTTCTCTCAATTAAAAGCTATTTTAGCTTACTGGTCAGTGAGCTGTTCGATACATAATTGTGATTTTATAAAGCTTGACCACATTTAGACTCTCGCTGAGAGCTAGATGAATTCAATTGTCTAATCAAAATCATACGACCATCAAACCGATACGAAAGTGCGATTCGTGGTAGCCATGATGCTGCTAATATGGATCTCCTCGAATATGACCGGTTACAGAGTGGCTTGAATGTTATCCAGTAGCAGACGAAAGAATTGCGCTTAAAGTTGCTGAGTAGTAGAGAACATTGACTTAACTCAACTGGCATCATCGGTGAGCTGCAATACAAATGCAGCATCTGAGCTGCAGATCCATCCATCGCATTATGCCTCGATCTTGCTTGGAATTTCCTTGTGCCTTGTGTTCACTACGGCGCTTTATCGCGTTTGGCGACCTACCCAAACGACTGCTGTTGGCATCTGCCGGCATAGCCTTGGCGTTGCTGCCCAGCGCTTGTGTCCCTTGCCGCCTGCTTGTGTGCCACAAGCCTTCTGAAGAATGCGACACATGAGACCAACTCATCAAATAGAGCTCCTTGTGAGTGTACTCGTGGAACAGGCTCCAGATCTTCTCCATTCAGGCTCCGATTTCCTGTATGTCCACAGCGTGATGCGCGGTGATGGCCTACCTAGGTATTGCGTCCCAGTATGCATCCAGTAATGATTCACATTCGGGCTTGATTAGACTATGGAAGGTGAGTTGTAGCCCACGATGAGTGTTGCGTCAGTGCGTTCTATATTGCCGGTGCTATATAACTCCAACCTGCGTGACTCTAATTGGAGGTCGGCGGAGGTCAGGCCTTTGCTCGCCGAGGCACCGTCTTTTGTTGTTTTATTTTATTTTTGTATCGTGTTCATGAATTCTGAATACAACAAGGACTTCATTGGAGTTCAGCCCGTGTTACTTAAGATCCAGAAGTGATGACAGCTTAGACAAAAGACCCATCTCCTACTTTTCGAAGTAATAATATCAATTTTTTTAAAAGAAAGTTCTAAATAATACAAGCCGTCATTAATGTATTGGGAGATGTGATATTGAAAAGTTGGACAGTTATAGTTATGTATGGCACATAAATGCTTGTTCATATGTTTAAATATTGGCTTCTACGTTTTCCAACATATTTCGTCTGAAATATTATCAAACAAATAACATAGCACAGTTATGAAATTTCGCTACAATATATATCACTATTATTCAGAGTTTTGAGTACCACAGCTAGTTTACTACCCCCATGTCATGAACTTTTCCACTTGAATTCGAGGCCGATTTCAAAACTTCAAGAAGGAGTGCAAAATATCGTCATTGTCATACATACATCATTGTATTACAGACTATCCAAATATTTTAAAAGTATATTTTGTCAGTGGTAACTTAAATATTGAATCATTACGATCTGCAAATATTTGCATTTAGCTTATGCATTTATCGAGATATTAATCAGTGTTTCTAAATTGTCAGGTTCTGATGATGAACGGCTTATTCCCCTAGTCATATGTAACTTCCTGTTGGGAAACATATAACGTGGCTTACTGTGAAAATGTAATTGAAGCCTGGCATACCAATGTAAGTAATTTAACCTTCGTGCCCTAGGAATTTCTAAGTTTAAATTAGAACATGAAATAGACTAATGAAGTGAACAAGTAGTAAACCTTTATGTTAACTGGTCCTAGTGATATGTAACATGTTTCATATTAAATAAGCAATCGTGCAAGTTCATATGTTGATGAAACTGCACAAACATTAGACTGAAAAATGTACAAAACATCAATTAAGACAACTTAAGTTTTCAAAAGCGAAGCTTAACAGAAACAGCAAAGTGATAATCGAGGACGAGAAGGAAAGTAGTATAATCGGTATCATCCACTTGACATCAAGTAGTCAGAAATACAATATTACAATGCGTATTCACATATATACTGTTTTACATTCCTTTGAGGGCTCTTTGACATGAGCATTGAACTGAAAAACAGTGGGTGAGTCTAATAGGAACTACCGGTTCTTCGGATCTAATTATGGCTCATTTAGATCTATATAGTAAGCAAGAGGTATAGTGATGAAACGTTAGCTATACAAAAGATAATAGTGATGGAAGATAATAGTGATGGAATACATGCCAAAGTAAGCTTATAAATTAAGAAATTATTGAATCTTGATTGGTGCACAGTGGCGAAGACTTTATTTCTTAATTCCTGAGATGAGATGGATACACAACAAATAAAAAAAACCTTCTTAGTTGCCATATAATAATAATAATAATAATAATAATAATAATAATAATAATAATAATAATAATAATAATAATAATAATAATAATAATAATAATAATAATAATAATAATAGTGTGCCTAAGCACTCAGCTTAGCCTTTTAAGTGACACTAGTGATCGGTAGTGATCGACATCAATACGTGACATCTAATTAATACTAACACTAATAGATTTCTCGCTCATTTTTACCTGGGTCTTAAAACTGAACTGACGGGCAGGTATACAGATGACACTGACACCTCAAAAGTCATCGACTTACATTTTGGGAACATTGCCGAATCTGTAATATATGAATATTACTAAACGTGATGTCAAGGTTGTGATTGGTAAAATGTACAGTGCTTTGCTCACTGTATAATTTAGAATATTTGATATAATTACATCGAATCCACGTCATGTTTTGCTGTAATTGTAATTGGATATAGGTGGGTTTAGTTTCTAACTGACAATATCAAACATGGGGACTGGCCCACAATATTGCATTGTACTATACTATCCAATAATCTATAATAATGCACTACATAAGGAAGTTAAAATCGAAATATTAAAGTAGATTCCCTTCTCAATAGGCAATCGTTTGATTATATGTAAGAAGTGCAAATAAACCAGACGATCTCATTGTAAGTACTTGTGTGTCCATCCAGGATATGAAATTATGACATCTATTGCAGTCGACAAGATGACAGGACAACTCTACATTACAGTCAAAATAGACTAAAAATACAGGTAACTTGAGAAACAAACATTATTGTGTATACACCATGATTTGAAAACAAAACACTTATCTAAGATGATTTGAGAAATAAAACCTTTTGTCTATACATTTATTTATAATACTGACCAAATGGGAGAATATGTGAAAACATTTTTAAGGTCCCATCAACCATAATCTGAAGATCATGACTTTCCACCAGAAAGCCGACTGATGCAAAATTCTCTCACTAAATATTATATGGCGAAGATGGGCAACAAAGATAAAGGATTCATTCACAATACAGGAAGTGAAACTTTTCTTGATAAAACAATTCTCTTTGAGGACTGAAGTCACAATACAGGAAGTGAAACTTTCAGAACTAATACATATATCATAATTGTTAAGAAAATACGGATTCAGTTACGACTGTTTCGTTCTTCACATTACACTTACATTGCGAATTTGAGAAAGATCCAGGGAAAAAAATAGACTTTTGAACACGCCAAGTTTACATAAATATATCGGTAATTTGAATGTAGTAAATATATCTAAATATCTCCCAGCAACACTATAGTAAGCTTCATTGAATATCGATAATACTGGATTAAATCCGGATACCGTCATAAACAATAAGTTTGGTGCTAGTCAGGAGTGCCAGTCTTTACTAAATGGAAAACAAGGTAAAATTTTACATATATTAACAATAGTTTGCAACTATTTTATAACATACAGCGCAATCGTTTGCAAAATTGGACATCTGTATATTATTTGGCATATTTGGTATCAGCATTTATTGTGTTATACCCATTTTTCTTCGTAATAATTTGATGCAGATAAAAGATACAGTTAGAAAGAGAATCAAACAAACTTCGAATTTTGCGATGTAATAAAGGTACAAATAGTTAAGTAATATAATCTAAACTTATCTCATTAACACAGGTCGAAATCCAATTTACTCGTATTGCAAAGAGAAGAAGGCAGCCTACAATCAAATAAAACTAGATCAAAGTGTACATTTGTTTTATCTCATTAATATATTCATTTATACCGCCATATGTTGGCTTATGGATTCAATTTTAATGGCATGATACAAATATTATATCTAGAGATTTAACAAATGTAACTCAAGTTTTTTTCTTCGATGTTAAGACTCAAATTGTATAAATTATTCTAGACAGATATTTTGATTAATACACTGTACAGTTTCAATTCTAAGGTCTTAGGAAACATTTTCCTAATCAATATTTACCTTATATGCGTCCAATGTACTGCTGTGTGTGTGTGTGTGTGTGTGTGTGTGTGTGTGTGTGTGTGTTGCCTGCAATGCCTGTAACGTCCACCTAAGGGTTAATTAAATATCGTCGATCAAGAAAAATGTTTGAAAATTCTACTAAGAAGAGGCACTGGTCGAAGTAAAACATAAAGTTCTCTATAAAGCTTATACTAAAAAAAAGAAAACTGGAAATTTTCGGACAAGAATAAGTCATCTCATTTGAGATGCCTATAGGGATATCCTGAAATGCGCACGTGGCATCATGTGACAAATTAGGCGAGGTACATGTACATGGCAATGACGGTTAATGCAGCATTCCTAGTTTATTCCAATCACTGATGTAGCGGTTTTAGTGTGTTCCGATTGTGAACATTGCTATGATACGCGACATAGTCTAAATATGATATATGTCTGAGCAAATGTCAATATCTCAGTGCCTTAAAGTTGATTATACATGTCACATAACTATATTTTCTCTTACGATGACCATGGCATTGACCATGAGGTAGAGATCGTGCCTACTGCAGTTCTCTATTCCCATGACATAAACATATCTAATAGAATTCAAAAATGATCGACACTGTTATGTCACTACTCATGGCTCCAAGAAAGGGCACAGTTTTAAGGAATTAAATATTGTCATTGTCATACACAAAGCATTTTATTAGATACAATCTACAATATAAAACATCTTTTGTCAGCATTAACCTATCAGCAGGTTCCTTATACTATGAACACATTTTTAATTAGCTTACGTTTTAACCAACATATAAGTCGGTGTTATTTGGGAATTTAGGTTTCGCAAAAGAAACAGTAATCTCGTGAAGAACATATAACACACTGACCATGACATATATTTAGTAGTGCAAGAGGATCCGAAAAACTCTAAGGTACAGTTATTCGCAACCCCAATTTTGTTTAGTTATTATTAACTGACATGGTTTTGTTTTTATGACAAAGGCAGTTTTAAGATTCAAAAGAAACATACAGTGGACGAATCAAGTTAGCATGTGACTTTCAGTTGGTATTAACGGGTCATAGTGATCTTTAATTCGTGTAAGGTATGTCCCTTGAGCTAAGGACAACCTAAAATAAACATTGATATTCGTGTGCATCATAACAATATCGTGCGAAAAGGTCTTTTTATGTGCGGTTGGCCTACGCCTTGACTTGTATGATCCTAAAGTCGTTCTACTATTCTCTAAAGTTATTTTGTGATATAGTAAGCTATATTGTCTAGTATAAAAGAGTTTCGATTACCCGGACCTTTGACATTTAGACTCAAACGTTACGTCGTTGTTGCACCAGCGGACCAAATAATTGAAATGCTAATTAATATCCTTGATATTGTTTATTTTCCTGAATTATTTGGACTAAAACACATTTTATAAAAATCAAAAGCATAAATGACGAATGAATAGTAAGTTTTTTTCGTTGACTCAAGGACAGATACATCATTTGTTATAGCACGTTAAACTTTGTCTCCTGGATAGAGGGCGTTTAGAATAAGCAATGTTTTGTTCTTCACGGCAGTTATGATTAAAAGGAAGCATTCAGTTGCAAAACCTTTGCAAAAGTGAATTTAAATGAAATCAAAATCAAATGATATACTTATCAAACCTAATTTACAAATGCACTTACAAGAAAAACACTGAGCAAGAAACATTACTTGACTGCAAGCAAATAACTATGATCCACGAAATCTTGAGAGATAAAATTAGCTCCCTAATAACTAAAGTTATATAAGCCAAAATTATATTTAACCATGTTTTCGACATTTACCTGATTATTCAGCAATAGCATCCATGCAATTGCAAAAATGGTCCCACGAAATAATTGATGTGTAGGAAAAGAGCCACCAAGAAAGAAACACAATAAAATGGATACTATCTGTAGTTATTATATCTACCGAACCAGGAAGACTTCAACTTAAGGCTTCATGCGGGAAATATTTTTCTGACTCTTCCCATGATTATTGTTCACGTGACAGTCATGGTGCTTCCGTGTAACGTGTGACCACTTTGTTCAAGAACAGACGCCATTCCTTGGATTAGGCTGGAAGAGAACAAGAATCATAACTTCCTGATTTTACAGATACTTTCATGGCTACTTCATTTTAGAGACCCAAAGATGTCCTCATAAAAACAAGAATTAGCGAGGAGAATAGTCTATGAAACATTCTTGCAATTGTCATTAAATAAAAGAGCGAAGAATAGACTTGTCTGGATACAGATGCTATAATCTTTTGCAAAAATAAATTTACTAGGATAAAGCGGTTTTGAGGAAATTATTATTAATACAGACCTTCGTTGAAATTAAACTGAAGTTTTAGGAACTATCTGACTTGATAGTTGGCTGACTCAGATATTCTCGGGTATCATGACGTTATCACAAAACCAGTTTGTCGCTTAAAACTTATTTACTTATTTACGATGTTAGTAATGCAAAGCCCGTAACATTATGTGGTATATAGAAAGGTAAACTTATCTTCAGCAGACATAAACTGTTTTAAACGCATTGATATATATATATATATATATATATATATATATATATATATATATATATATATATATATATATATATATGTGTGTGTGTGTGTGTGTGTGTGTGTGTGTGTGTGTGTGTGTGTGTGTTTGATCATAAATAATTGTACGAGAGTATACAAGTATTAATAAGTAACATAACTTTCATATCAAATGTACACTCGTGTAAGTTCATGTTTTTATGAAACTGAAAATAAACTGACATACAAAAAGTCGTGAATACAACATTCAAAATGCATATTTGCATTAATGAAAAAACAGTTTAACAAAAATGCTTTCTTTTCACGCGAAAACTGTGAATCAACGATATTTTCCACAAACGAAAAAGGAAGTGAAAAGTCTAAATATTTTTGGGATCAGCTAATGGCTCATTTCGATCTCGAAATTAAGTTAGCTACAATTAGGTTCTGTTTTTCTTTAATTTAGAGGTCACACTTGAATCTAGTGCATAAATGACAAATCAGATCACATGTTTCGATTACGGTTTCCATCGGTAGACTAATTAAAATTATTATCTGTAAGTATGTACCCCACAAGGAAGTTAAGATCAAAGCGGAACATTAAAGTACATTCCCTTGGGAATCCATTGTTTGTATGCAAGTAGTGTAAATAAACCAAAATATCGTACGGAGAGCATTCATGTGTGTATTATGAGTAATCAAAGATTTGATTACCTATTTAAAACAACAGGATGACAAGAATACTTAATTTTGGACTGAAATAGAGTAAAAATGCAGATGACTTCAGCAACAATTCTTTTTTGTTTATACATCTATTTATAATAATGACCATATTATAAAAAAATGTGTCAAACAATTTCAAAAAAATCAGAAATTCCCATTGATGAGAAATCCACGATGAGAATTAGAATTAATTCTGAATATATATAATTCATTTATACAAAATTGTCTCATCATGTATAATATATAGTGAAGACATGCTAACATAAAATGCCGTATTTGCTGAAACTACGGAAGTGAAGCGTTTCAGAACTTAAACAAAATTATTTTCTTTGTAAGAACATACTGATTCCTTATCGAAACGTGCTTGTAATGACATAATACTATATTTAAGCTCGAGATCTGTCCAGTGAACAACTTTAGTTACTTCTGTAGTTACCATGTATTACTGCGTTGATGTCAAACGAACTGCACATGCCTTCGTATAACGCACCAGTAGATATGGATCTGACTACAGGCGCATCAGGCGTTGACATATCAGGCGATGTATTGTTTATAATTGGATCTGACTCATGTAATAGCATATACGGTAAATGTATTTTTATTTACATGGTTTAAAATGGGATTTTTTAATTGGTACTTTTTACATTCGTGTCCAATGATCGTAGGGTGAAAATAAGTAGGTCTTCTGGTCTGAGGTCTTAACATATTCACCACAGTGATACCTGAAAGTTAAAAATGATAAATATGAATCGACATTCTAATAATAAATCAGCGAACAGTTTCATATATATATATATATATATATATATATATATATATATATATATATATATATATATATATATATATATATATATATATATATATATATATAAAGAATACAAATCATATGGCGAATAACAACCCTCTCAAGCGTACTGGATCCACCAAGGGATCACGTTTGTCAGGGATTAATTAAAATAGATGCAATAAACTGACGACGAACAGTACGAAACTAGCAACTAACTAGCCTAAGCGCTTTCGACTCTTAATGAGTCTCTTTCAAAGGCAAATACAAAACATAGTTACGACAAACAAATAAACACAAAAACGTTGCGTTTGTAAACCTCTACATTTCTATCTTCACATGTGCTAAAACTATAAGCTGGTTGTATTTATAAATATACAAGCTGGTTGTATTTATAAATATACAAGCTGGTTGTATTTATAGTTTTAGCACATGTGAAGATAGAAATGTAGAGGTTTACAAACGCAACGTTTTTGTGTTTATTTGTTTGTCGTAACTATGTTTTGTATTTGCCTTTGAAAAAGACTCATTAAGAGTCGAAAGCGCTTAGGCTAGTTAGTTGCTAGTTTCGTACTGTTCGTCGTCAGTTTATTGCATCTATATATATATATATATATATATATATATATATATATATATATAGACAGAGAGAGAGAGAGACATTTGGAGAATGGAATTATCTAAAAATGCCCTTATTAAGAAGCAGTCGTATTTAATATCCATTAGAGTAAAATATAATATATGTTTTCCTTGGTTAGGTTATATACAACGTCTGGTAGATAGACGACACATCAGAAGTTATAGTTAATATTTTATTATTTGAATGATTTCTCATATATATATATATATATATATATATATATATATATATATATATATATATATATATATATATATATATATATATATATATATATATATATTATGACAAAATAACCAAGCAATAATAGAGTTGTCTATTGTAAAATGTATTTTTTTGAATGCTCACTTGATTACTCAAGCTGATTGAAATACGTGTTTTACAATTTCCGAATCTCGGTACGATGCTACGAGTGATTTTGTCTTCACTGTTCTCTTACAACTCCAATACGGGAGAAATTCAGATACATAAAATTAAGCATTTGAAGACATGTAGGAAATTTGGGTGTCGTAAAATGTCTAAATATCTCACAAATTAACTTGTACTAAGCGTCGTTGAATATCTGCGAAAACTGGTTCACTCCATGATACCGACCACAAACATCAAGTTTCATGTGTGTTCTGGAGGAGCAGTCTTAACTAAATTGGCTTCACACTGATTCACATACATGGTATATATGATTTTAAAGTTATACAGATACTTAAAGATTATATATGAAGATATTTATCTGTCATGTTTTGTTTCAGTCAGGTTTATGCCCACTTTCTGCATAACAATCGGACAAATAAAAAACTTAGATATGGAATCACACATGTTTCAGATTTTGCAGTGTAATTACGGTACAAATACGATAAGTATGATAACCTTAATTTCCTTTTTTAAAACAGGACTACATTACACTATAAACATTTTGCAATTATGAGTAGGTTTTGTGCTCTTATGAAGAAGCCTACAAGCAAATAAAACAAGAAATTGTTTCGCCTTTTTATCTCAGGGATATATGTATTTATATCGCCATATTTTGCAACGTTTAATCATTTAATCATGCTCAGTTTTTTTATTGAATGACATTATTCAAAATTTTAATTCACAAAATGATTTACTTGGACATTTGACGCGTATAAATCAGCTTGTTTTCTTTCTCGATTTTATTATTCTATATCTTGTAAGTGTTATCGACTCAAATTTTGATTAATAAATTGCACATTTTCAATTCTAGGTTATGGAGGAAAGTGTCCCTAATAAATGCTTATATTATTTTTGTCTAATAAACTTATCGTATTGTCTGGAATGCTTTCTACACTGAAACTAAGAATGGGATGAATACAAATGAGCAATCAAGATATTTGAAGTTTCTAGTAGACGTAATAAAACCAGTCTCAAATATTCCATTATAGTGATGGATCATATAATCATATAAAAAAACATTTTGACAACCATAATTACAACACAATTACTAAGGGAAGATTTTGGTACCAGCCATTAAAGCCGCATTCAAATCTACTCAGTAACTTTAATATCATCCAGCAAATCATTCTCATGAGAAAACCATAGACCAACTTCCGTAGCTGACATTATTCGACTTACAACATACGGAACGAAGATAGCAGATACGAGTTAGAGACAATAAATATGGACACATCACATAAAATAAACGCTCAAGAAAAATGATTTCAGGCATGAGCAACACATGACTAGATAATGTGTACATTTCGTTTCATACAGCCATGATTTGTCATGTTGGTATTTGAACTTTGATAAAGCCCAAACCGGATCAAGAAACCTTCATGTTCATTACTCAGACTCTTATTACCGAAGTTTATTTGACTATATGTGCATGTCCCGTTAAGAATTATGGGGGGTAACTTAATATTTAATCTCCGGAATCAATTTCATATTTTAACGAATATTGTCGTAAATGCAACCTTTTGAACTATAATGCTAGCATGAGAATATTTCCTATAAAAATGCATACTTAAATAATACTACCAGGTCGCTTGCTTATCTTATTCAAGGCACACACATGTATTACTAATCAAGCTGATGAATAGAGTTTTTCCCAAGAAAACCCTCAGTTTAATTCTAGTTCTAAAATACTTTAAAAAGAAAATCAAAAATCTCCGTATTTAGCATGTTAACCCAAAACTAGATGTAAGCAAGCTTACTTATTTAATAACCCTCGGAGTAACGATATAGGACTCTGCGAATCATTTCGTAATAATAATACTAATGATCAACCAGTGGTCATGGGCAGTTTTCATTTGAAATAGAAACATAGAATAGAAGGGACGGCATATTATATAATGAAGGGCAATGGTTCAAGCCAAGCAGAAGGCAACGCTCTCATACGTTCAAAATTGTTAGTGTCATAGGAAGTCATGAAAGTCGGACACTAGAACGTAAGAACAATGTTACAAACAGGAATGACAGTACAAATGATGACCAAGCTGAAGAGATTTGGTTCAGATATACTTGAAATGCGTAAATGTGTTTGGGAAGAAACAGACTAAAAGAAATCTTTCCAAACAAGTCGAACAACGTTATCTATTCGGACGACAATATGACTATCAGTCTAAGGGAGCAATCATGCTTTCGATGGAAACAAAGAGAGCACTACTGATCTGGGAACCCATTAATAAACAACTAATTAATTTGTAGTTCTGAACATGATAATTAAAATGACAGTAATACAATAATATGCACAAAAAATGATCTCGATGTTGAAAAGAAATACAGTTTCTATTATTCAGTGATCAATATATTCAATATCATCAGAATGATCACGTGTTTCTCGTAATCGCAGGCAGGAAGTGACAGGGTTTGAAAGAACTATAGGAACCCTTGCGACTGGTATCACTCATCAAAATGGAGAGAGATTTATCTAGCAATGCCTAATGTCAGAAATTGTCATCGCAAATACTCTATTTCCACAACGAAATATACAAAATGACATGGTTAATTCCAAGTTATAACACTAAGAACAAACTAATCACACATGTTAGCGGCTCAATGTATATATTATGTATACAAGCTGCATGTTATTACAGGTCAGCAGATGTAGGAAGCCCTCATCAGATTTATACTATCATTATAACAGTGAAACTAAAGAACACGCTAAGCACCACCACTCTAAAAAGACAAAGAAAATAAACTCTGAATGATAAAAAGATAAGGAAATATTAGAGAAATTTAACATAAAAGTACAAAATTGATTCGAAGTTCTATCCATCCCACGTCTAAGATAGGGGAATATGAGACAAGGAGTCCAATGAAGCAATGTGGGAAACCTGACGGACTGACAATATTCGATTTGCAGAAGCAGATACCTCTATACACAAGAGACACGGAGCTAAAGTTGAAAAACTTAAGAAGCATGGAACAAACCGGAGGCTAGCAAAAATACATAAAGTGAAACTACGGAATCCGAAGACAGATGCCACTTATAAAACAGCAAATGAATAGCACATTAACACTTATAGTGAGGTTGAGAAGATATTCTTAAAATCACCACAAATGCAATAACAAAAAAGCAAATAAGCAACTAACAATCTACAAATACAACAAAGCAGCAGAAGAAGAAGTCATCTGGAGCGAAATGCTAAAAACTTTAAACGAGAAAACACCGGAACAATTGGCCGATCTTTGTAACAACATAACTGAAGAGAATTCCCCTACATTATGAAACAATGGTATCGAAGACAAACTCATAAAAAGGAACATCTCCCAGATTGTAATAATTGGCAGGGTATCACCCACCTGGCAGGATAAATATTTCGCACTGAATCGATAAAGATACGCGACTTGCAAAAGGGCAGAGTGGAACAGACAGGGTTTCTGTCAAGAAGATCACGTGTCAACCAAATATTCCATCCTATGACAATCCTCACCAGTTGTCAATTTTATGGACTTCCAGGAAACTTTCGATAGTGCCCACAGACACACCCTATGGAACATTTTGTATCAATATGCCTACCAGAAAGAAAAATCATCAACATAATTAAACACGTATACTATAACTCTCAATGCACATTTCGCATAAAAATATTACATTATAATGGTTTAATGTTAAATCTTAGGAAACAAAGGGATGTATCCTAAGTCGTCATCTGTTCGTAATAGTGATATACTGGATCATGAAAATGTACATCATGGATACCACATATTCTATCATGACTAGAAAATGAGGTATTATTGGTGTATCTGGAATAGGCAGACGATCTTACACTATAAAGTGCATTGTACGAAGGGTTGCAAAGAAAACAGATAACCTGAAATATTGGGCTGAGCAAACTGAGCAAGAAAAACAAACAATCTGACTGGTCAAACTTTGAAACAAGTGAAGCTATTATACTGAGTAATTTCTATCTCTAATAGCGTAACAAACGAAATTTTAAAACATTAGTTTCAAAATTGATCGCTGAAGCTAAAGAGATCACTTTCCAAGATTAAATGAGAATAAAAGCGACCACAAAAAACATATAGAAATATATTCGTAACTTCAACTTAGGTTCAAACGTTCGTTATTTCCCTTCAGAATTAAAAACTGGTAGTCATACTAGTACAGCCGTCAGGTGTTGCAAACGGCCTAAATACTCTTTCTCTTTGTTAACTTCAATAGATGGAGAACATTCTACCATTCCCACAAGATTTTTCAATGCCTACATATTATAAGTCCCAGTTCATATATCATTCAAACTTCTTATATATGTGTTCAAGATGTTATTGACATTTTTCAAAAAAAATCTTGATAAATGACTAGGTTAAACCTCCCCAAAACTATTAAACTTTCAGTTCAAATGAATGGCCCTTTTAAATATTAGCTACACATACAAGTATAACTATTTGAATCTTTCAAAATAACATGAACGTTTTACCAGTTTTGTGTGACTGATCATCAGCAAACAAGACCATCGAATTGTATCTATTTTCCTAGTATAAGATTTGTTGGAGCACCTTTGCGATTTTAAAGAAAAGTAGTCATCTCCATAAGTTACTTCCGAATAAATAAAAAGTATTCATGCCAAACTGTCATCAAGGAAGTAGGTAAGCAGCAATAGATGACGAAAAATAATCAGAGCAATTTATTTGGATCTTTTTTATTTTTAGGTTTAATTTAATTATGCCAATGCATGCAAAAAGAGCGATACTTTGCTTGCTTAGTTTGAGTCTTTTCTATATTAGGAATACATCAACGCGTTTATGTTGCCAATGCTACGTTGTATATGCCCCATGTTAAAATTTGAGTTCCACAAGGCATTTTCTCTTTCTATTTTTTTGTTAATTATTTACCATTTTATATTAAAATCATTATGAGTGATCTTTTTATCAGATGAAACAGCTTGTTTTGAGATCAGCAATATAATTTATTCGCTTTAACAAATTTAGAACGAGTGAAAATATTGGAATAAAGCAAAAAATAAAATAGCAGAGGATATCAAAATATTTCTTCAGGAAACAAAATGAAATAAAACAAAATCAAAACCTTCATATTAGAAAATCAAACAAATCGTATGAGTTCTGCAGCATCTTGCAAACCATGGCCTTCTTGTTATATATGGCAGATATCCAGTTTATAATTGATATTCGTCTTTTATAAGTTGTATTGAATGATATAAGTGGAACAGTAATGTCTCTTGCTTCACACAAGAAAAAAGGTAACATTGAAAAACCAATTTAATGATAAGTTTTGTCAAGACTTTAATACATAAGGTATGGACGACGATAGTACAAGAAATCAGCTTCACACTTTAGAAAATATAAACTTCAAGGGTTATTAGAGGTAGAGCCCAGTCGTTAAAGATGGCGAATAAACATGCAAATATGTTTGCGCATTTGAAAACATAAATAAAACAGTAATGTTTAAGGTACCCTCAGTTCAAAATTAAAATACATATATGATGTTTGCTTGGATACTAGCAGAGTATTTTGTCCCAAATCAAGTAAAGATGAACTACCGTAGCGTACTTAAAACGATAAAAAAAATGATCTGCTGGATTTACATTTGATATGTTTTCTTCGTTTGGGAATTATTTTAAATATTTCATCTAGTCATCTTTTATGAAACGTGTGATAACAAGAGCTTTCAATCACTCAGACACAAGGTATTTTTCTTTGCTTACCAAAAGGAGATAAATCAAGACATTTTTAAATGGCAACCACTTACACTTTTACAGTCTACAAATTATCATCATGATATATCGCTCAAATGGTAAACAGTGTTTGGACCACTCTAATATCAGAATCGCAAACGGATTTCATTAAAAGCAGATATGGTGATAACATTGGATTAATATACTATTTAACAAAATGTTTATAACAATATATTTATAGTCAATTATTTCTTATTGATTTTGGAAAACATGATAAAATTCATGGACTTCTCATTAAAATGTAATGAAGTATTGTAAATCTGGAATTTCTATATAAACATGGATTAAGATATCCATAATAAATATATCTTCCGCAGCTAGAGATAGTTCCTGAAAGACTTCATCAGTCGCCATATTTTGGGCCAGCTGGCCATAGCACACAATTAATTTTACTATATATTCTCTGCATTTGTTTCTCAGTACTGAACTCTCCACTGTGTGACAATAGTACAAATCATATGTTAATCTAAAATACCTTCAAACATGACTTCACGGTGAAGTTCTTGTCAAGGGTTGTTTTGCATGTTTTGAGAGGCTGCATTGTAAGCATCACACCATGCCATGGAACAGAGATTTCACTTCAGGATCATCACCAAGGTCTTATTACTCACTTTGCACAACCGCCCAAATACATACAGACAACCACACCATAAGCTAATATTCTCAAGAATAAACAATTACTTTAAATCCCCACCAATGGAACTCTTCTATCACCACAAAATGAGAGAGAAAAGAATTTTCTAAAAATAGACTAGAACTGCACTCGTGGATACTGAATTGGAAATACTAATTACGACCCGATTCCTGACAGGGTTAGACAATTTCTCCTCCATAGCCTAAATCTCCTTCCTTAATCAAAGCGATGTCTCTTAAATACTAATGCAAAGTTTTACAAAATTTCATCCATGAATATGACAACTACAGGCTTTTATCTGACACCACTGCAACACATGCACGAGCTCTTTCCAATTGGCCGAATGTCAAAAATGCACAAAACTTAAAGTTTAATTGTGATTTTGCTACTCAAGATTAACACTTCAAATAAACTAATTAGTTGTAGTCTCAACACCAATCCGGAAAGTACTAGATATTAAACTTAACTGTGAAACCTTCCTAGAAAAAATTAATTTTAAAATATAATGAATATTTTTTATATGAAAATTAAAATTTAACTTAAATTTTAATGAAAATGTAAAATCTGAAGTTGATAAATTTTATTCTGTGGCAAAGTCTATCCATTCTTTTATCATGAACATCATTGGTTTTCCTTATTTAATATGATGCAGTTCAATAAGGGCCTGTCAATCATAGGTAACACCTTAATATGCTAGCTATACGCTTTATAAACCAAGTACATGATACCATTTCCATCCATGAAGGGGAGGAGTCCTCATATATTAGACTTCCAACAGTACTGATGAGTTGAAAAGCTATAAAACCAAGTTAGCATGCATTTTCCTGGTTATATAGGTGACAGAGACGATACTTCTTGTAATTTGCATGCAGTTATTGTAACGGAAACCTTGAAAGGGTACAAGAAGAGGAAGACAACTTGTTTAAAACCTGGATATATTCCACTTTACAAAGGGGTCAAATATCTGACTGATGATACTCTACCAAATTCCATTGCTGCATCTGTTCCAGTGACTAGAAGAATAAATGCAGACATATTATCTCCCATAGCAGTTACAAAAGCGACAAATGGGGGTCTCCAGTCAGTTCAGTCACCAACCGGCAATGGCACACCTGGATCGGCAAAACTCCTACGATCATCACGCAAAGCAAATCTGGACCTGAAAGACTGAAAGAGACAGAACTGAATGATCACGAAGGGACACGTATCATCTAAAAAAGAGAAGAAAAAAATGTTGACATGTGGAATGGTAACATTCATCGCCATGGTAAACAAGGCAACATATATGACAGACCAGTTTGATCTTCAAGCAACTGATGGAGAACAATATTAGTGATGTTACAAAAATTAAATGTCATCTTTCCCAAGTACTGGATGCCAGTCTGCGCTTTTATTCGAGGGACTGCTAAAACTGCCGACATTATTCAAAGGTCTGTAGATAACAGCTGGTGGATGCGATCAGCATACCTGGGCTCTCATCAAGTGACTTATCTTAACGTGACAGAAACTGAGATGAATATCCTGCTAGAAGTTTTGAAAATGAAACTCTTCTGTGATGTTGTAGAAAGACTGCGACTGAATACTAGCACACAGAAATGTGAGGCTGTGAACAGATGAGTGTTTCATTACCTACACATGTGAACTATTCCAGAAACTTTGATGCAAAAGTGCATTCAACAATACTCATACTCAATAACAGTCTGGAATCATTACTGAAAACAGATGTGACACAATTGGGAGGGAAACTTTCAACAAGGACTCTGAGATCACTTGAGACAATGGAAAAAGACTGCACTTACCATCAGTTGTATCAAAAGCGTTCACAAACCAGGCAATGTATTTCAGCAAGACGAGGAAATGTGAAATAGGCCCATCTAAGGTACAGGACTCAGCAAGGTAATAGGATGTCTAACTACTCCAAAGGACTGCTAGACATAAAGGGCGATCACTCCTATGAACAGGTTTTGCATGAGCCAATGGACACTGCATATAAAGAAGATTACTTTAAATCCATGTGCAAAATGACAGTGCTCAAAGACATGCTGAAGAACACATGGTACAGAAGGGAAAACTAGTGAGGAGATCCATAGGTAACACAATGCATGCTATAAGCATTGTGTTACTTTTTTTACCACCTGATGAGACCTATGGAGAGGTCGAAACAGTTTTCTCTGAATATGAAGACAGAAATAAAAGAATTTTTTAAAAAGAATTAAAAATCCTTTTAAAACAAATCTTAAATAAAATAGCATAAAATGACTAACTAGCAGTGAATAAAGGAATGAAGTAAGGTATTTAAGACAGCACTGTCATAGCAGCATGGTCCATTAAAATAAAGACCACACTCTTTCTTTTCTCCTTCTTACACAACACATCCATCCATCCATCCATGCCATATCATGATAACTGGATTATTCCATTTTACAATTTCAACTTTATTATGCAGTCTGGAAAGTCACCAGGCCCAATTCAATGCCCATAACCATCGCAGCACTGCCTATTATTTTTAATGGAATGAGGTTGTGCTATAAATTGGATACGTCGAGCTCCTTTGGAAAATTTAGACTTTTTAATTTTACCATTAATGCCAGTCTGCGGACTTACTTTTTCTTCCATGTGTTTATCTCAAGATCCCTATATGACAATAGACTATATAATCTATTGGATGTAACATTTTCTGTCCATATTATACAATCACTATTGTGTGCTGGCACAGAATTTAAAAAGATTTTCCCTGACAGGCTTTCAAAACAATCCTGCTTTGCAAGTTGTATATGGTGTAGGAATACATTACTGCTAATAATAATGTCTCATCTCCAAAAAATACGATTTGTCTGAATTTATGGCCATGAAAATCATTTTTATTCTTTTCATTAAACAAAAATTAATTTTTTAATTATTTTTTTTAAATTTGAATTATATTTTTCTAATTTTTACAGTCAATATACAAAATGTGTGAAAACTTAATGTGTCCATCATTAAAAATAAAAACTTTTATAGCAATTTAAAGTTTAGTCAATACTGCCCTGACAGGCGATATAACACGATTAATTTTATATATTCTCTACATTTGTTTCTCAGTACAGAACTTTCCATTGAGTGACAATCAATACAAATTATATGTTAATCTAAATTACCTGCAAAGATGAATTCAAGGTGAAGTTCTTGTCCAGGGTTGACCAGTATTTTTGAGAGACTGAATTGTAAACCAGTCATGCAATGGAACACAGATTTCACTTCCGGGTCATCACCAAGGCCTTATTACTCGCTGTGCACTGACGCCCAAATACATACAGACAACCACAGCATAAACTCATATTCTAAAGAAAAAACAATTACCTTTAAAATACGTACCAAAAATGCACCAATAAAACTCTTTTATCACCACCAAAGTGAGAGAGGAAAAAATGTTATAAAATTAGACTAGAACTACATTCATGGGTACTTAACTAGAAGTACTAATTATGACCTGATTCCTGCTGGCAGATTTACCGTTGACTTTTTATGGTGTTTGGAAGTTTAATAAAATCATTGAATTTCAAGATACTATTACTAAAGTTACATACATAAACATAACTCAGTTCAAGCTTTCTGTTAGTATCTATATTTGTGATTTATAAGTTGACAAGTTGACATTGCTTCTGTGTACCTAGTTGAAAATTAAAATTTTGGTGATCGCATATAGGAGAAACTGCCAGGTTGGACATCGTCCAGGTAAAATGGGCGAAATATCGTCTGCTAGTGACGTCATCGTGAAGCATCTATACATAACGGCTTTTACATCAGATGTTTGTGCAATAAGAAGGAGACGTAGACTATGAGACATTGTCTCTCTATACCTGTTTATACTTATTACAGAAATTATATCAATTGTGACAAGAGATAATATTGATATTAAAGACGTAGTGGTTCAAATTAAGAACATAAAGTTAAACGGTTCGGTAATGCTTGACAGTTCCTAAAATTCTTCTAATTTCGTTCTAAATCGGTAAGAATATGTTGCTTCAATGTGAGGCCACAAAGTAAATGATGATAAAACTAAGGCAATATGGATCGGATTTAACCAAGGTAATAATAGGGTAGAAATTCACTCACGCTAGAAAACAGGTTTAGAGATCTCAATTTGCTCTTTTTGAAATAGAGTTTTCGGTGAACCTAGACGAAATGATAGATAGTAATTAAGAAACGTACAGCCACAAAGCACAAGTACTATTAACTCAATGGTCAAAACCAATATTGTCTCCCTATAGAAGGATTACTGTAATTAAAACGCACTTTCTCTCCAGAATAAATCACGTGTTGGTGGTATTACACAATGCACATTAATAACATGATTTGCAGGAAATTAAACACTTCATGTCCTCGGATGAAGTACGTATAGAAACTAAGGAATTATTCAGTAAATCAGTTTTAGGAGTGATATATTTAGTGCTTGGATTACAGTTTACAAAATGTAGAATTTGATTATATGAAAGAATGGTTAAACCCACTAATATAAGAAAATAAATATATTAAAGCTGCTGATAAAACAGTGATTTCTACTTGGGTTTATAAGCTTTATCATCCACAGTTAGCGTCAATATATTTTAAAACTTGAATACACTGATATTGGCAAGGAAAATCAATTACTCCTTCTCGATCATTGTATTAATATTAAAAGGAAATTAAGAGATCAAGTTCTCGTTCATATACTTCACCCTTTCCTCCGACTCATATCGAGAGATTATTAAAAAGCACAAAGGATGTAAATATATGTATACCGTTTTAAATAATAATATTTCAATGCTTTAATCAATAAAAGAAACGACATTTGCAGACTAGGTGGGGTTCTTTTTGATGTTTTTGTTTATAAATTCTAACTCAGAGACATGGAAAATAATTTACCAACTTATGTCTAAAAACAGTAAGAGTTTTTGAAGTTATTATCTGTAAAAGCTGATATATTCACAGATTCAAATTAATGGGGTGACCACATACTTCATTCCTTAATATCATAACTTTTTTCCCGCTAAACCAAAATCTCTGTACGTTTAAAAGCAAACAAATGTCGAATCCAAACTCAAATGTCAAATTCACACCAAAAAAAATCCCATAAAACCAAACTAATTTCAAACGGGGAAAAGTATTTTTGCTATTCAATTTCTGACACGTTTGACCAGATTACATATGGTTAGCGAATGCTGACTAATTCAGAACCAAAAATGTATTATCCTCATAAATTATGTCATATTATTATTATTTTGATTATTATTATTATTATTATTATTATTATTATTATTATTATTATTATTATCATCATCATCATCATCATCATCATCATCATTATTATTAGTAGTAGTAGTATCTGTGGTGGTGGTGGTGGTGTTCATAAATTGTTTGGACAATATGTTGATTGAACTTAGACGTCCGTAAGGAATAGATATGACTTAATTTCGGTAAAGATACGTAATTATCGTAACACAAGAGACAATTTTCGTACCTTTCAGAAAGAAATGTAGACAGGCAAAAGGTCTGGTGGCTGACCGTACAAATGGCTCTTGAGAAAATCTTTATCTATGCAGACATGACTGTTGTAGTTGCTCTGAAACTGCAGATGCCAGTGAGTGATAAATGTTTGTATAGAGTGTAAGTCTTTCTCATGTGAGGTTATCTTCAGCCCAACCGGGAACATGTTGAGAGATTTACTATTTAGTTTGTAGGATGTTAGGAAGATGCAATAGATTGTCTGAATCTCAAGAAAATGTTATTATTTTTTTTTACGGCAAACACATTTTGTTCGGTATGTGCCTAATTTGCCTCATTATAATTTCCTAAAAATTACCAGTTTTAAGGCTGCCTTATATGGAAGGAACTGCCAGGCTGTTCACCATCCAGATGAAATGGACACAATGTGTTTTAATATGGATATTGGTCAGAAAGGTCACTTCTGATTCTTTATTTGGAGAACGATGTCACATTGGTGGCCAACCATGATTTCACGCTTCCAAAGCTGCGCCTGAAAATGTAACAAGCTTTTAAATATACAAAGAAACTATAATTTAGATATATATATATATATATATATATATATATATATATATATATATATATATATATATATATATATATATATATATATATATATATATATATATATACTCATTAAAAGGTCAAGTACATTTATATTTATAGATCGTTGTCCGACGTTTTCACTCTTTTTGTGATGATTTATACTCACGGCATTCTAACAGATTTCTAAACCAAATCTTTATTTGTATCAGCCCTGGAGGAAGAAAACTTATTTATACATGCATGATATAACGATTGCAAAAAAAAAATGAACACTCTGAATGTATATATGCAAAATGAAAATTAAGCAATCAAGATCAAGCTGAAGCATGAACATACACAATGGCAACACTGGCACTTGAGTTAGTTGACAAAATATATAAATCTTAATCTTGAACATTATTTGGTTTGGGGGGAAAAAAGCTGATTAATGACACTAAGTCTTTTGATTTTGGGGTGTATGTGTCGTATCTAACATCGCATTATTTCAATACTTCATTTATTTCAAAACAGGAGCAACTCTCATTTCCCTAAATCAAACTTTTGGTTATGTTAACTACGTCATAAGAATATTCACACTGTTTTCGGGAATGTACAACACCAACACTAACACCACCATCACCAACACCAACACTAACATCAACACCAATAATAATAATAATAATAATAATAATAATAATAATAATAATAATAATAATAATAATAATAATAATAATAATAACAACAATACCGACAATAACAATTAACTGATTTGGATTCTCTTCTTTCTTTCTGCATGTTTTCCTTCTGCACTATAGCATAAAATGTACTGGGAGCTATTAATCTAAACAACATGATTTCACATTTTGTTCTTGCCATTCTTTATTAAACTACTTCAGCAATTCAAAAAGCATGGATAAGAGCAATAAAAAGCTTCACTTACCTATAAACGTTGTGTAATGTAGAAGTTTCTGCAGAAGACAGCCAAAAACGACAGGATATTTTGTCCAAAAACGACAAAAATTATAACTAAATACTAGCCGAAAATGACCAAATACTGGTCATATATAGCGATTCTCTGGCCATATATACCCAAATGCGGGTAATATATACCCAAAATACTGCTCGTATATACCTAAATACTGGTCATATATACCCAAATACTATATATATATATATATATATATATATATATATATATATATATATATATATATATATATATATATATATATATATATATATATATATATATATATATATATATATATAAGTAGTGAAGGGGGATAGAATAGCGACAATGGGAGTTATCATTAAAATATGGCCTGGGATAGAATAGCGACAAGATTTTTGGCGACAAATGGCACAGCCGAAGGAAGATAGCGACAAGGGGAATTTTGTATTAGCACACCCTGGGACTGTATAGCGACAAGAGAAATGGTCCCAGGTGGCATGACGTCACGTACTGGACACTTGTCAACAGTGTAGCAATGTATAAGTACCGTGACGTCAAGTACTGTGACATCAAGCGTTCGTCGTGTTAGTGAATGTAGTGAAATGTATGTTTTATAACTTATACAGGCAATTTGTTATGGAAAAGTATAATCTTTTCGAGGCATGAAAAGTGGCCCTGAAAAGGGCCGTTGTTTATGATGTTAACATCATGCCGTTAACATACAGGACATCGCATTTCTTTTTTCTTTCTCAAAGCTTGTCTTAAACTGCATCTCACTTCTTGTCCGAAGATGAGAGTCCGCTTCAAACAGCCTTGTCTTTCCACATAACATCTTCTTTTCCAAACAGTGGCACCTTTAATCCGGATGACAGTCCATTTTGTTTTCGCATACACGGGTAATTCCGGATCAAAAAACAATGACGATAACCAACTAGATGATTTAGCAGTGATCAACATCTTCTTTGTGTGTGATGAGAACAGGTGAAGGAAATGAAGTGAACTGTGTGTATTTATAGGGAAAGACTGGATCGAAACAGATTGAAATGGTTTACCAATCCCAATACGCGTTACAAAATTCGGTCACTTCGCGGAGCCTGTCTTCCAATCCGAAGAGAGTTCCCTGTGACGTCACAATGCCTATATACGTTCACTAGCGTTCGTGCGAAGTGAATAGATGCGGCATTGTTGAGTCAAACATGACGGAGCTTAAGAAGACAATGAATTGGGGTGCACCAGCTGCGGAGACGAAAAGCAATGGTATAGCATCAGCTACTAAAGTGAACACAGTGTCACTGACCGAAGAGGTTGATTTCAACTGGGATTTAGTTGATTTTCTCTCTTCGCAAGAATTTGTACCGGCACCAGTACCTTCACCAATTTCTCCTTCTTTACCACGCATCGACGATTTTAAACAAAGACAAAAAGAAGAATTAGAGAAATTTTTACAGCAGCAGAAAGAAGCAGAAGAAGCATTTCTGCTTGAACAGCAACAGCGAGAAGAAGAA